>JAVLUE010000464.1:0-20001 GCA_034190945.1 Octodonta nipae
CGATTCGATAACAGTACAGAGTAACAAGTTGGTACAACCAAACTATCCTTGGGTACAACCCTTATATTTAAACATAGGAGTACATAGGAAATAAGTGACAGATGGACCCAAAGTTGCTGGCCAGAAAACTCATGTTTTCAGTACTCTAGTACAGTGAGTAAATATATACTCACTGGTTCGGCACTATTTTGGCCATACCATTTTAATATCATCCTTGTAACTGAATGCAAATAGGTATGTGTTTCTATTATAGGATAGACAATTGAAGCACCAACAATAAATTTATCAATTAATTGCGTTGCTAATAAGAGTAATGCTCCTTGTCGTCTAGCCAAATTTATAATCTTTCATATTACCACCTTCCTAACGTTGAAGAAGTTTTATCTGTTAAAATCTTTAGATAATTTAAATGTAATCTTTTTGTCTTCTAAATGTTATTTGTGGCATATTCTTGATTATTTTTATGTTTTCTTGAAAATATAAATTGCAAAATAAAAGTTTGATTTATGACATTTTCAATACATATAGACTCATTGACAACGAAGTCAGAAAGGAATTTGAAACGTTTGGATTTTTCTTTCAATATACAGCTTTTTTTTCGATTGTGGTGTTATTCCCAAGAAAACATAAAAATAATGTAATCTTTGTTTATAACTATAGTACTATTAAATTGTCTTTCTACAACCGCATACCAATAAGTCCATTTAAAATTAACCCACAATAATTGAATTTCTCAAACCATTCGGTACGTGGCGCCATACATTGTTTAAGCATTGGCATAACTTCCCATTACTCCACGGGTGATACGAGGAAATGACAATCCATGCTCAACATCTATGGTATATCGACATTTTTTGACTATCAAAAAAAAACCAATGTCAAGTTTTGAAGGTTAAGTTTGTGGTTGTCAGATCTTAAATTTCGAGAATGACCAAATATTTGTTACAAAAATGAGCTTTTATAATAGTTTTAACTATTTTTAATTTACAATTTAGGTTTATATTTTGTTGTAATTTTTGTTTTTGTTAATACAATGCGTATAAAGCTTATTGATTCTATTTTTTTCCTTTATTTTATTGCATTTCTTACTATTACTTTTATGGGTTTATCATTTTACGTTTTTTCGAACAATAATATCCCCAAAAGGAATCATTCGTTGGTTGCTAAAGAAAATACCAAAGTTCCAATAAAGCACATAAGTAAAATGGTAACTGTAGTTATCAGAGAATTTGAACCAGTTGAAAATGATGTTACATTAACAGCTCATTCATTTATGAATATTTTCCCTACTATGCAGATATATATAATGTATGAAGATCTACCATATCCACCACTAGACATAATGACAACTAATAATTCACTATCAAATGTTAAATTTGTAAAACTTGTGCCAAGTTTTAAGACTGCTTATTTAGACAGTTATCCACTTAATCAAATTAAGACAAAGTATGTTTTATTTGTACCTGATTCTACTAGAACAACTTCAAGGCAAAGCTTACAAATAATGCTGAGTGAATTACACAAAAAGCCAGGAACTATTGTAGGTGCATCTGTAAGAAGTCAAAAAAATGTGGCAATTTGTCTATTGATGGACATTAACATTAGAGAATGGACCATAAAATTTAGTAAAACTAATAAAAAGATTGATTGTGATGGTATTGCTGGGAAACATTTGATTTTGATAGAAGCAGAAACTTTACGAAAGTTAGGAAATGCATTTTTACTACCTTTTCCACAATCTCTTTACATGCAGACAACTGCATTATCAGTGAAGGTAAGTTTAAAAATCTTATTATTACATAAACTACCATTAAGCATGATTAAATATATCCAGTGTTGAAAAATATTATGTAGCTAAGTTATAGTCAAGAATAAGAACATATTTTTTTACTAATTTGTGAGTACAATAATAATTTTGTTGCTCTTGCCATATCCAAGAAATGGTGGTCAATGCAGCTAAAGTCTTGAGCTATACATGCCACACATAATAACTGCTGAAATCAAACAAACAACTGCTTTTGTTGCTAATTTTTTGTTTGAAGATTACATAATCAGAAAAGCATCCCCTACTGATCTGTTTGCACTCCTAAATGAGCAAGATCATTAAATGATACTCAGATAAGTAGAAGCATAAGCAGAAGGCTACAAGAATTATGCATAAAGTTTGGGTAGATGTGCACAATACTTGAAGCATACTTCTTCTACACACCTTATTCAGCTTCTCATTACACATTCCCTTTCTCATCAAGGTCTGTACTTGGTCCTTTCTTGTTCGGCATAAATCTGCCCACCACCATCCCCATCCTTTCTGTCTTCAGCCTTCTCTTTTACTATTCTAACATGGTCATTGAATATAATCTTGCCCTTCAACACCTCCCTAAAATATTTTAACTACTTCACGGGCGTAATGACATTGTCCTTCCATTTAAAGTTGGTGTCCTCCTCTTATGACAGACAAGATGACATCCACTCTCTTATAATCTTCAGGTTTTTGTTTACCCTCATTACCAAAGGCAGGTCATCCACATAAGTGTAATTTCAGCTTGATGTTGAGGGTACTCTTAAAAAAGATTCAACAACTTTCAAGAGAACTGGAAGTTTGTATAGAGTTTTGCAAGTTGTTATAGCATTCTGTCCTCAGCTTTTGATCAAGTGTCAGCAACTTTATGACAATTTGACCAACAACTTTCTCAACTCCAAATGCCATGTTAGTTGATGTACTAATTTCCGTTGATCAGCAACTATCAAGACTGTTATTGACTATTGAAAACCGTGACAGACTTTCAATGTTTCCATCACCACAAGAGGTCAACAGTCGTCTTGAGTTTTTGCACTTTTATTAAAAATATTTAAAAATAAAAATGAGAGTAAACATTAATCTAGTCATGATTATCATTATTATTCAGCAACATTAAATTTTGTGAAATCATTGGCAGTTTCTCCAAAGCTCAGAAAATAATTTCTTATGGATTTCCAATTTAACAATATTGTATCTATGCAAGGTAGGAGAGAGAGCCATCTAGTTCCTACAAGGCGTTTGAGTTTATGAAAATCTCCATCTACAGATTCTATGAATTTTTTTAAATCTTGTCTCCGCACAACCGAGGGAGAAAAATGAGTATATAGTTATTTCAAAAATTTCTGTGTCAGAAAAGGTATTATTAAAGTCTTAAAATCGAAACAGATAAAAAAAGTATTTTCCCGTACTTGATTGCCTTGAAAAAGCATAAAGTTCATTTTGCCGAAATAACGTACAATACTTTATTATAAAGTACGGGTGGCAACCCTTTCCACCACCCTCAATATTTGACGAATTCCATGAGTTTTCCAACATTCACTAAAAAGTTGTCGTTCCATCTCTTCATCAATCTCCTTTGTAGACAAGAGCAAAAACAGAACTAGACTAAAAATTCTGCCTTTAGCTTCGAGGATTTCGAGGTTATTGGCCCTCCGTGCTCCAATGCTAATAGCTGCTCATTTCGGATAATTACTGGGCAGCCTACAAACAATACAATAATTTCAAAAAATTGCCCAGATTACTCAGTGTCTCTTACAGAAAGTGTTCCTTGCAGATGTTCTAAGAGAACAATCTCTACAGTATGAACAACCAGTCTCGTTGTAATTGTCATGCGGGAGGTGCGTTGAGAATGTGACAGCCGAAATTTATTAAATACATAAAAAGCATACATGGTGTCCTTAATCAGAAATAAATCCCTGCGATTGTAGCAATTTTGTGTTGTTGCATCGCTATTTTTTTTTGGGTTGCTCTCTACAGCTTTAAAACTAAGATTCTAAAATTTTGAACATTGTTTAGTAAGACGTTAGGTAGCGTATTACCACCCATCAGACCTATGACAAGTTAAAGATAGGTATTTTTTAATATATTTTTTTCTTATTTTGCAAAATCGCTTGGTTAGGTATGGATGGTGCTGGCAAATGACGATGGAATTTTTATTAACATTTTATTTTGAGAGGATACAGGATCAGTCAAATCCTGCTACCATTTCCTACCGTCTGATGTAAAAAAGTCCATAAAGAAAAAAGTTATAACGTGAAAACTAAATACCCCGTTTTTATTGGACAATGCTATACAGGGTATACCAAAAGTACCGGAACTACTAAATATTTCGCTTGGATTGCGTTTCGGAGAAAAGTTGTAGGATTTTTCTCAGGCTATTCGGTGGCGACCTTGTTTTTACTTTGACATTGACCTTTAAAGTCCAGTTTTGTTTTTAAATGGATCCCTTATTTTTTATTAAGAATTAGGAAAGAGCGGAAAATTTTGTTCAGTATGATCTCGACCGTGATCTTGAAAGTCACCCCCATGGTCAAGATGATTTCTTTCAGTGATCTTGCTCGGATTTCATTTTGGAGAAAAATGTTCCAAATGACAGTTTTAGATTTTTCCCGTTACTACTCTGTAGGGACCTTGGTTTTGAACTTGAGCGTCACTGAAAGAAATTATACCTTGGAATAACCTTGGTGTGACGTTCAAGATCATATCGAATGCTAAATTTTCCGCTCTTTCCAAATTCGTAATATAAGATAGGAGGTCCCATTTAAAAAGCAAACAATGACGTTGAAATGACCTTGAAGGTTAAGGTTTAGGTCAAAACCAGTAAGGCAAAAATCCTACAACTTATTTTTGAAACATTTTTCCTCGAAACACAATCCGAGAGAGATATTTAACCGTTCTGGTACTTTTGGGACACTCTGTATACATCGCCAACATATGAATATTAACATATTATATTTCAATTTCAAACAACCTTTAAACGTAAATGTAAAAACAGTTTTGCACCCTAACACCAAACCTTTATTTTAAACACTCAACGCCGTTTCAACAACTCTGAGTTGTCATCATCAAGGAGTAAACCAAACTAAACCTAAATTACAATTTTCTCTAATTTATACCTACCCGTAAACTATTGGCAACTTACAGTAATTAGTACAAAAAGTAAATCCCAATAGATAATACAGATTTTATATAATGACATTATGTAAATTAAAATAATCCTTAATTACTCACTTACCTATTTTTACCCTACATTATAAAGTGATGATATTTTTAATACCCATTTTAGGGATTCTGACAAAGTAAATTATACAATGAGCTGTATAGGATAGGACCCTTGTCTGAATTCATTAGTTTACTATTTTTATAAATCATTTTGCTTTCGTTCCCTAAAATTATTTACTGGTTTAACTAGTTTTAAAGAAGTTGTATCTACGGAGTGGTTATGTTTTAAAACATGATGTGCAACATCTTTTTATATATATATATATATATATATATATATATATATATATATATATAAATCTTCTGTACGTGTGTTAGTCATTGAACTCCTCCTAAACGGCTGGACCGATTTTGATGAAATTTTTTGTGTGTATTCCAGGGGGTTTGAGGATGGTTTAGATTCACAATACGGTCAACTAGATATTGTTTTTTTTTAGTTAAATTATTTATTTAAAAATTGTTGTTGATGTTAGCACAACTTACATAGGATCCGGCAGACTGCGCTGTAGTCGCTGTGTCAAATATTCAAGAGTGTGCTTTAGTTTCAGTTACGTCTAAAGGATGAGTACAGAGTGGCGTATATTACTTATGTGATTCAAGAATTTAAGTAACCCCTGCAGTAGAAAATACCACATTACTAATTTTTTACTGCTTTAATAAAATATATTGCCTCGACTAGAACCAGTGGCACCAATCAAATATTAGATAACAATTATCAGAGAACTGTTTCCAATATATGCACATAATCAGTGTATTCAAATTCATTTTTTCATGCTACAGAAAACGCCATTACAAACAGCGGCAAGAAGGCTTTTTTGAATGTTTCATCAAAATCTAAAATGAAAATTCTTTAATAGGCCAAAAATAACGTTCTAAATTTAGATGTTTGAAAATGGACTAAAATAATTATGTAAAAATATTGGGGATGGACTAATAAGATGGTAATATCTTTTTCATGACTGAGTATCCTTATTGGCAAAACTACATTACTGGTGTACAAACCGCATACTGATTGAATTAATTGAGAAACAATATTTTGTGAGTTAATCCAACACTGAAAAAATTTAGTTTCCTTGAGGATCAAAAGACAAGTTCTTGTTTTTTTCTAAGTATAGGAACTTACAATCTTATTATAATTTGAAAAAAACCGCACAATTGGGGGGTGGTTTGCACCACTTCCACTAATTTGAATGTGGTCGTGTGTGTGGTAAATTTTCTGTCATCCATATCAACCTTTTTCGTACATTTGAGTAGAGGATTCTTTTATACTGTTTTATATTGGATTGCTTTATATTTAACCTGAAGTTTTGTAAGTATTTTTATCATATTTTGTAAAACATATAATAATTTAACCAAAATATTCTAGTACTGAACTGATGAAGAAGAGAAACTCTTCGAAAGCTCTTCATTAAAGAACAAAGAGTTAACACGTAGTGTTAATTCGCCCACCTTCCGGCTGAATCCCGTTAATTATTCAACTTACATCGAACAACCAGCCGTTATTCCTTCGTATATATATATATATATATATATATATATATATATATATATATATATATAGATGGTTTCCGGGAATTCAGGAATTCATCCGCGTAGTTGACAACTGATCCCTGCCGGGATCGATGGTAAAATGACGACGTTTCGGCAGAGTCACATCTGCCCTCCTCAGGTCGGTTCGCATAATTCTCGTAGCTTTCTGCTTTCGCTTCTAGTTACTTGAATACTGATATTTTCAGGAGCGCGCACGGTGTTATATAGTCGCGGCTCGGCGCCTACCGGTTGGCACCGTGAACGGCTGCGCGTGACTGGCTTTGGGCGCTCAGTGGGCACGCCTCCCGCCCGCTGATTTGTCATTTCCGGTTGAGTTGTTATTGGACGGGTCCGGGCCGGTACGGTGTTTAATAGAATTTTCCAACAATTCGATAAGTTCTGGATTTCATTGCGTGCGTTTAGACTGTGAGGCCTCTTCGCTATTTCAATTGCCTCTCTTACGAGTCATGGTGTTCTCAAAGTCTATTCGGTGTGACGTCGTGGTAGCGTGTTCCGCAATGGATGTTGTTTTTTCCTGCTTTCTTATAGCATTCTGGTGTTCATCACGTCTAGCTTGAATTCTTCTGTTAGTTTGCCCCACATAGGTTTTATGACAGTCTGCACATGGCATCTCATACACTCCCTGTTGTTCTAAAGGGATCCTCGTCTTCGGAGTTCTCAACACCGTGCTTATTTTTCTGTCTGTATTGAAAATAGTATCGATATTGTGTCTCCCTAGAATTCTTGCAATACTGTCCGTGGTACCCTTGACATACGGTAAATAGGCCTTGGTTATTGGTGTCTCATGTTCCTCGTCTGTTCGTCTCGGTTTTGACTTTAGGGCTCTTTGAATATTTCGGTCTGTAAATCCGTTTTGTCTCAGAGCTGTTTTTAAACTGTCCATTTCCTGTTTGATGTTGTCCTGGTCAGCTAGTCTTTGTGATCTGGTTACTAAAGTTTAGACGACGGCTTTTAGTTGGGCTGGGTGGTGACGAGAATTAGCATGAAGGTATATGTTGGTGTGAGTTGCTTTCCTATATACTGTATGGCCAAGGGATCCAGTCTTCCTTACTATTTATGAGAACATCAAGGAATGACAGTTGATTATAACATGACATTAAAGAAAAAAAAAATTGTTTTAAGTGTTCCCTCCCATCCCACCCAGAGGCCGCTAAATTCTATCGCAACCATAAACTGGGTTTAGTTGCTTTCTTAGAGCACTCCTCAACGAGCTCGATCCATAAAAAGGTCGCAGATTCGCTATAACTTCCACTACGCAATGTTTTATCGTTGGTTTATATCTACAAGGTGTGAATGACCAGATTCATCCAAAGAAAATATGGATCACTATTCGAAAACTGATAAACCGAATTCGACACTCAGGTTGTAAAACCCTAAGTATTTCGATGAAATTTTCCCAATAAAAATTAAACTTTGCCTACATATGAGTCTGTCCTTCCTTCTGCAAACGGTTGAAGTTGTTGGGCTAGGTATTTGGCTAGCTGTTGTGTTGGAGATCCAATTGAACTTACTATTGGCCTCAAAGGTGCACCTTCTTTATGTACTTTTGGCAACCCATAGAATTTCGGACATCTCGATGACTTTTCACGCGGAATGAGTTGCAGTTGGAGATTTTTGTCGATCCTACTTGCTTGGCCTTGGTTGTTTTCTCGATCGACAAAAATCTCCAACAATTGCCAGGGATCAGTTGTCGAACTACGCGGATGAATTCCCGGAAACCATCTAATACATTTAGTGCTCGCGAACACTTTAAAACAAATATATATATATATATATATATATATATATATATATGCGCGCAGGAAGACTGGTCGATCAGATTGTAGAGATTTTTCTCTCTCAGAACATCTTTAAGGAAAAATTCTGTAAGAGATAATAAAATTGACAATTGTTTTCCTTATTGATAACCATCCCGATAGATAGTGCAGTCTGATTAAATTGCACAAATTAAACTTTATAACCTTCAAAAAATCTGTACAAGTAGATATCAACTACATTTCTTATGTTTGTTTTAGGTAAAACTTTTGGACGGTTTGTCTTTTCATGAAGGGAAGTCCATTATGTGCTCTCATCATTCACAATGGAAACACAAGCAACTTGAGAGTGTCAGATTTAGAAAACTATACAACCTGTTCAAAATAAAACAAGTTTCTCGAGAAACAGGAGTCACCGAATGGTATGGTTGCAATAAAGATACTCCTAGATGTTTTGGCACAGTGTTAGACAGTATGCCTTCATATCTGTATGAAAAGAAGTGGACACCACCTTGTTGTCTTTCGAATTTAAGGAAAGCAGCCAAACATACTT
The DNA here is from genome assembly GCA_034190945.1 of Octodonta nipae. Classification (NCBI taxonomy): domain Eukaryota; kingdom Metazoa; phylum Arthropoda; class Insecta; order Coleoptera; family Chrysomelidae; genus Octodonta; species Octodonta nipae. Next base: position 8,879 of record JAVLUE010000464.1, read on the forward strand.
TTACAATGCTCGAGGAAGCTGGTATTAGATACTGGCTTGAAGCTGGTAGTCTTTTGGGTGCAATGAGAAGTGGAGACATCTTACCTTGGGATCATGATGTTGATATTGGGTTCATCAGAGAGGATCTTTCCAGGTGTGAGTGGTTGAAAAAAGCCAAAGATAGACCTGTTGTTGATACTAAAGGTTTTCTTTGGGAAAAAGCCACTGAAGGTAATTTTTTCAGAGTTCATTACAGCAGAGTTAATAAAATTTTTGTGAATTTATTCCCATTTTATTCAAGAAACGGTACAATGGTTAAAGATTCCTGGTATACTAATCACAAAAATATGGAATTTCCAGAAATATTCTTACATCCCATGTCCAGTATAGATTTTGCAGGTAGAAGTGTACCAAGCCCAAACAATATTAGAGATTTTTTGGAGCTGAAGTTTGGGAAAGGTGCTATTGAGAATCCGGAGTATCCGGATCCAACAAAAATGAAATTTCCGTAGAATTTTGATTGAGTATTTAATTTGTTATTGGGACCATTTTGGGGAATCTCTTTATTACTTGGTAGGCGTTTGTTGATGTTTTTCTTGCAATAATAAAACATAGCTTTAAAGGTTTCATGGTAATAATTCGAGCATTGCGACGTAATTCAAAATTTTTCTCGTAAATACACTTGCAATTCAAATGTATGCTTAAACTGTAATATTACTTTTGGGATGTAACAGTACAAGGTCATTCTGAAGGTTTTGCAAATATTAATAATTAAATTTTGATATTTTCCTGTCATTGCGTAGATCGTGATAAATAACAGTATGCAGATAGCGATCTAATTATATTAATTTTAGTTTCATTAGACTTAGTGCAGAATTATTGCATTTGGGCTTCAGTAAAATCTATTCGCGACTGCAAACACTCTGTTATTATAGTATTGTAATGGTTTTATTTTCACACACGGGTTCTTCTCAGTTCTTGGATTTATTTAAAAAAGTCCAACTCACTCTAATTTCTTTCCACTACTTTAACGCAATTTATGTTCACAGAAACTATTTACATTTTATCTTAACTATACAATATGACCGTCGAAAACTGAATGACTCCTCTCGCCAGGGAATTCCCGGTAACGGCAGCGGTCGGCCTGTTGAGAGGCAAAACATTTCGGATTCGCAGAAGTATCGGAATAATGTCCCTTCCACAAATTGGTTGATGGCCGATTGCGCCACCTTTCGGATGAATTCTGGTAACATTGCCCCGTCCTTAAGACCATTTCGACACCGGGAAGTTTGGTGGAAGTAACAGTCAACGGTCTTCGAATCTGGACTGCGAATATTGAGACAACATACCACGATGTCGATGCCACTGGTTGTTTATCTTCGAGATGAAGGACCTTCTGGACATCCGGAGATCTCGAGCCACACAATGAGCCAGGGCATATTCTATGGGCACCTCAAACAGGTCTCGTGGTTCCTCTGTGGTTACGTCGTGCTGCACTTTCTGCCCATTAGAGTACAATGCCATAAACTGCTCGAAGGTCATCTCGTCATCGGGTGGTTGGATGCTGCAGGCTTGGGCTTGGTCAACTTCGCTGTCATGACTTCCGGCACAAGGGGCTAACCTGTTGAAATTTACCACCTTTGGTTTTCCCCGAGGCAGCTTCTTTATTCTGTAGATAACATCGTTGATTTTCTTCACAATTTGGTACGGCCCCTCCCAAGATCTCTGTAGCTTGGGCGAATATCCACGACGACGTTGCGGGTTATACAACCAAACAAGATCATCAACCTGGAATTCTTCGCCCTCGGCTTTGATGTCGTAGGCTTCCTTCAATCGGGCACTGGCATTCTCTGTGTTTAACCGGACTCATTCATGGATGTCGTTCATCTTTTGACGTAGCTGGCTGACATAGTCTTCACCTGCGGTCTCTTCTCCTGGGGGACCTCCAAACTTCAAATCGCATGGTAGTCTTAATTCTCATCCCATGATAATACTGGCCAGGGTCTAACCGTGGACTCGTGCACAGACGAACGATATGCCATTAGAAACAAGTGCACTTACTGGTCCCAGTCTCTTTGGTGGTCAGAGACTACGTTTGACAAATGGCGGTTAATGGTTCTATTCATCCGTTCTACCATTCCATCGGATTGTGAGTGTAATGCCGTCGTTCGTGTTTTATTGATCTTCGAGAGCTTGCAGACGTCTTGGAAAAGGGTAGACTCGAAATTTCTACCTTGGTCTGAGTGCAACTCCAAGGGAACACCAAAAACGACTGATCCATTCCTTGACAAGGCCATCAGCAACGGTCAAGGCTCCCTGATTCGGCAAGAAATACGCTTCGGCCCATTAACTACAATAATCCATCACCACTACAATGTATTTATTTCCAGAGTCGGATTCAGGAAGTGGACCGGCAACATCAATGGCAACTCGAATGGACTGCCCACGTTATATTGCTTCATGGGAGCTTTTGGTCGCTTCTGAGGTCCATTACTTGCTGCACAAACCGTACATTTCCGGCACCACTCCTTAACATCTACTTGACAGTTTACCCAATAGAAGCGTTCTCTCAACTTCCCCAGGGTTTTCGTTACTCCCAGATGTCCTCCAGTTGTACCATCATGTAGTTCTCGTAAAACCTCTGGTCTCCTATTTCTGGGAACTACAATCTGTTTTCTGTCGTTTCCCCCCCCTGGAGTTTCCAGGACGCGTTTGAGAAGTCCATTTTCCAGGATGAGGGAGGTCCACTAAGCCCAGTACGACTTTATGGTTGGTGAGTATCGGGAAATCTCTTGCCACGTAGATTTGCGGTCTTCTTTCTTCCACCGGATAACTTCTTTTAGTTCTGGATCTAATTTTTGGTCTTTCTGGATCTCCTCAGGTAGCCAATGGTCATCGACGGCTGTAGTTCTACAGAGAACAGCCCCTTTTTCTTCAGCCCGCTGACAATGTTTACAATCATCAGGACATAGTCTCCTCGATAAGGCATCAGCATTTTTATGGCTTGTTCCTGCGCGATGTTCAGTCTCGAAGTCGAATTCTGGCAACCGCTCAATCCACCAATTCCGACATGTGAGTCTAGTAAGTGGCTTGGCGATGTTGGCAAATCCGGCATCGTACCGACGATAGTCCGTGCATAACTCCAGGAAACTTCTTAACTGATGGATATCTTTAGGTATCGGCCATTCCTGGACAGCTTTGACTTCTGTTTATCAACAGCTACTCCCTCTGCGGAAACCACATGTCCATGATATTGAACCTCTTCTTGGAACAGCTGACACTTCTTTGGACTCAACTTTAGTCCGGAACTTCGAAGTCGCCGAAACACCTCCTCCAGGTTCTTGACGTGGTCTTCAAATGATCTTCCAACCACGATAATGTCGTCAAGATACACCAACCATGTTTTCCATGAAAGCCCTTTTAACACTGTTTTCATCAATCTTTCAAACTTCGCTGGAGCATTACACAATCCAAACGGCATCACCGTGAATTAGTAAAGTCCTGAGCCGATGGTAAAAGCAGTCTTTTCTCGGTCTTCTTTAGCAAGTTCCACCTGCCAATAACCGCTCTTCAAGTCCAGGGTGGAAAACATCTTTGATCCAGCCAACGTATCTAGGGTATCGTCTATTCTTGGAAGGGGATGCTGTCCTTCTTTGTAGCGTGGTTTAATTGCCGATAGTCCACGCAAAATCGGGTCGATCCATCTTTCTTTTTAACCAAGACAACTGGAGAAGCCCAAGGGCTATTGGATGGTTCAATGACACCTTCTTCCTCCATCTCGCGGACTATCCCGTCGGCTTCTTCACTTTTAGCTAGGGGTAGTCTCCTCGCCGACTGTCGAATAGGTTGAGAGTCCCCAGTATTAATTTTATGTTTCACCAGATCAGTTCGTCCTCTTTTGCCATTCCCTACATCGAAGATATCCTGGTAGTTTTCAATTTTGATTTCTGGTTTGGTTTCAAATTCTTAGATGAATCGGTGATGAGTCTTTCCATTTCCTCAGATAGTTTACCTGGTGGCATTTCTGTATGCTGTGTGCTTCTGACTACAGAGGAAACTGTTGAACAATGGCAAAAGTTGTTCCTTTCTTTAGCCCAACCGAGTAATGATTCAGGTTCATTACTCTTACTGGAACAATCTCCCTGGCACGAAACAGGAATCCCAGTGGGGAAGACCCAGTGGGATTCCTCTGCCTACATTTCCGTCGTTAAGTTCGGGATCAAACAACATTACTGTTCCAGCTTGAGCTTTCCCATCTAAACAAGCATCTATAATGATTTCAGCTCTTTCTGGAACATTGACATCCTCTGCAAAGATGGCTCGAAGCTTTATGTCATCTTTTCCATGAAGCACCACTTCTTCGTCATTCACTCTCAGAATTCCATCTTTGAAGTTTAACTGGAATCCCTTGGAGCTCATGACATCCATTCCAATGATTACTTCGTCTTCGATGTCTGCCCTAATGCCCGATGTAGGAAGGTTGTGTTTCCCAAGGTCATTTCAACTTCTATTTCACCATGGACTTTCGCTGCTTCTCCTGTCGCTGTTCGCAGTTGCCATTTTGTTGGTTTTATCATTGTCTCTAAAACAATGTTAGACCTTATTACTGTTTTCGTCGCACCAGTATCAAGCGGCATTGTAAATTGCTTCCTATTTATGAGGCCATCTACAAAGATACTGTTAACGTGGTTGCGTAGCGAAGCGACATATGCGTTTGTAGTTGGGACTTGTTGGTTACAGGTCGACAATGGTCCCTTTATATTGACCTTCTTTAGTTTCCCCGACGAGGAAGTCTGTACTCCGTTGCTCTCCTTGCAACGACTCTGGACATGTCCTACCTTACGACACTTCCGATATCTAACTAGTCTTTTTTCGGTAAGGACTTCTTCTATTATCTTTCTTACAGAGGCTTCATCGTTTCCGCCATCTTCAGATTCTCCGTCAACGATTCGGACTCTGGCTTGACCTCTGCAGGTATTTTTCGCAGCCTCGAATTCCAGAGCTCGAGCTAGTGCATCCACTAATTGAGTCGGTCGAGCTAGGGTCAATGCTTGTCTGGCTTCATTGTCCCGCAGTCCGTCTAAAAACGCTTGCACTGCTAACCTTTCTATCACATTTTCCTCCGTGGCTGGATAGGCAAGGCGAAACAGACGGGCAATATCAGCTTCAAACTCTTGTAGGGATTCATTTGATCTCTGGCGATTTTTCAATTTGGGGTGGTAGACGTGCTCCAAATGTGTCTGACCATACCTCAGTTCTAAATGTTTGACCAGTTGTTCGTAGTCTTCTTGCTCAGAGGCATTCAAGGTTTGCAAAATATCTGTAGCCTCCCCTCTTAAGGCGAGTGTTAGTGTTATTGCCTTCTCCTCTGCCGACCATCCGTTTAACTTTTCTGCAGCCTTGAATTGGCGCCTATAGTTAGTTCATGACGATTTCCCATCAAATTGTGTAGGTTTCATTTTGTGTCTTGCTCCTTCGAGGCCAATTTTCGACTACTGCTGGACTGTTTCTGTTTTCGGTTTTTGATTGAGTATCTCCCCTTTGTATCGTGACTACCTGTTCTTTTATTTTGCTGATCTCACCCTCCATTATATGTTTAACTCCTCTAACCGCGTTTCATTTTTGTCTATCGTCTGTATCAGCTCTTCGACCATTGTCTGCCTTAGCTCTTTTATCCGCATTTCATTTTTGACTGACTCTTCGACCATTGTTTGTTTTAACTCTTCCATCCGAGCCTCATTCTCGAATATTTTGTCTTTCAGCATTTCTGAGTTTTTCTGTACCATGCTTTTCAAATTTTCTTCTAAGGATTTAGAATTTTCTAGTAATTTCATCAGGCTTTCTTTCATCATTTTAGAATTATCTTGTAATGTTTGTAGTTTACTTTCTAAATTTTCTTCCATTTTTTTAATAGCATACTCATATCTCCATTACCAGAAACTTCAAACAAACAAGTATCGGGATCGTTACCTTCATTTATTAGGGCATCTTGTAGCCGTTGTACTAATTCCCTTTTCTTTCCACTTAGTTCTAAATCCCTTTCCTCAAGTTCTTTTTTTAAGTCGGTCACTTTCAATTGCTCCAAACTCATGTTTTTAAACATTGTCAGTCTATTTATTTTCCACTTCTAAAGTTCCACAAATACACCTGCACCTGTCACCAGTGTAATGTTTTTATTTTCACACACGGGTTCTTCTCAGTTCTTGGATTTATTTAAAAACACAGTCCAACTCACTCTAATTTATGTTCACAGAAACTATTTACATTTTATCTTAACTATACAATACGACCGTCGAAAACTGAATGACTCCTCTCGTAACAGTATTTGTAAGAACCAGCTTTTATATATGTATATAACCTCAAGTAAACGCGGAGACTCGGTGTTTGGCTTTCGATCAGTACACATGCTCGCCGAAAACTCATTTTTATCTCTTTTTCAAATCTCTGTTGACTTCTCGATAAGTCATACAAAACCAAGCAACTATTTGCAACGTAGTTCTCACTAGTGCAAGTCCCTCTGGAGGGTGCACTACGGTATTACATTACAGTGTTACGCCGCAGTTCGCATATAACAGACACTCTAGTTGTGCCTAAAAACCTAGGTTTCAGGCTAGCTCCAGATACAGACAAATACTTGGCGATTCTCCAGTTTTTACAGATCATCTAACTTGTAGATATGTAAGAGTTTTTTATGAAAGGCAATTGAGTTTCTCCAAAATAGAACTAATCTCAAAAATACAGTCCACTAACACCTCAACAAACTGCATGGGAAAAATTCGTTTAAAACTGATTCCTTAGCTTAAAACGCTAGTCCCGAGGTGTTATTAATTTCTCTACACATAACTGAAGTTTCTAATTGAAATAGCCATTTATTTAATGTGTTAATGATATATTTGCTGGATACTAATACTTATAACTCTAACTTAATAATTAGAATTCTATTCAAATATTTGTCAGGGGGTATGAGATATTGGAACTGATACTCGAGCCCGACTTTTAAATCTTTTTTACAGAATTTTGCCGACCGTTTCGAAATAATTAATAATCATTTTACGTCTGAAACAAACAAACAAAACACAATCTAAATATTGTGTTCACAGTGGTTTTCTATCATCGAGAAACGCAAAAGTCGGCAACCCTACAATGAACTTGGAGATCGGCTTTTGATTAATCTTGGTTTACTTCATAAATTTATCAGCTTAGCTGTTGAAACGGCGCTGAGTGTTTGAATAAAAGTTTGGTGTTAGAGTACAAAACTTTGTGTATATGCATCTGTGACACACTAAAGTGTCCACAGTTTTGCCTGTAGTAAGACAAAAAGATTTCCCGCACAGAAATTCTTCTTCACAGATATCTACAATATGATCAACCAGTATTCTTGTATATGAATAGTTTTTTGTATATTGTGTCATACTTAACTGTGTTTGGAGACTCTAAATCTAGAGTAGTTATCACCACTGTGTGTTTTAGCTGGCTGTTCGTTCTTAAAGTCTCGCTTTAATACAAATTTGGCGGTTGGTGACCATTTGATACTGAGGATGCCATTTTCTGGCAATCATACAGCTAGCTTCCCAAAGTTTTTTTACTTTTTTAAATTTTCTTCTTTTAACAAGATTTAGTTTTATTACTATTCCAGTATATCCTATGGCTATCGATGCTGCTTAATACATGGTCCTTATAAATACGAAGCCATTTTACGCAACTTAGAATTTCTAAAATTGTGTGTACAATGTTATTTGTAATTGTGGTCCTACATATACCGCTGAAACTTCTAGGCCTTTAGAAGTAAGGAAACAGGAACACCAATATAACATTTCCAGATGACATGAGGACTACTTAAATTTGTTAAAACCATGTATGAACCAGGAGCCATAGAGTAGACTAGGATAAAACACAGATCTTGTTGAAAGAAGAAAATTAATACTTAATGATAACTTAAGGAAGCTGTATGATTTGTAGACGCGAGATGTAAGACCGACATCTAGGATTATCGAGAAAACTAGCACACAGAGGTTCCGAATCTGGAGCCGTTCCGTGTAATTGCTGTTGTCCCTTAACTCCTAGGAAAGAATGTTTTCTCGAAAATCCTAGATGTCGGTCTTATATCTCGCGTCTACAAATTTACTGTTATGTATCAAATACATAAATAAGTGTTCGAGAGGACATTCTATTGTGGGAAGCGCAACTGATAAAAGTTCCAGACCAGAAACAATATATATCATATATAGTGTCTTGCGTACAAAAGAATGACACCTCGAAGAGAGTATGAAGCTGTATGATGTTAAATAACGGGCACCTTCAATTTACCTGTATGGAAAAACAACAAAAAAGCGGTACACTCAGTATCAAATGATGACCAACAGCCAAATTGTCACTGTGTAAATTATTTCACGAACAAAAAATTTTTAATCTATGCGACAATTTAAGAATAAATCTCCAGCTAAAGCGCATTGTGGTAAACAATGGCTCCAGATTTGGAGTTGAAACGTCTCCCAACACAGATAAGTATGATAAAATATACAAAACACTTTTTATATACAGGAATACTGGTTGACCATATTCTAGAAATCTCTTTCTCTTAGAATACCTGTCGGAAGAATTTTGGTACAGACAACCAGTATTCTGGACAATTTTTCGAAATTGCCTTACCACACTCTGTTTCCTACGTACAGTTTCAAATACTTATCTTCGCACAAAAAATCGGAGGAGAGAACCCTAATGAATATACACAAATATAGACACAGAGATCGCCAAAGTATTTCTAAAATAATTTCCTGACATTGAAGAACTCGATAATTGATAAAAAGTTATTTAAAATTCGGGCTGTATACCTAACTCCCTAATTATATAAAAAATTTCCATATTCGTAATGGGATGTTAATATTAAGAAAAAATATTTCGGCAAAATAACCCAAATTGACGTAGTTCTTAATTTAATTTAGACTCACAAATCCAATTTAAGTTACATAAGATTGTGCGGGAGGATGCAAAGGATTACGTAATTAACTCATATTTAGAAGAGACTGTACAATACTCATTAGTGCAGGTAGTTTTTAGTTACTTGTATACCTACACCGTGAATACACCGTGTATTCACTATGTACAAACCTAACAAACACACGGTTTACTCAAGGTATTTACACCTTGGCATGGTCTGTTTTAAACGGCTTTACAAACTTGAAAAGATTAAAGTGTTCCTTTAAAAGGTTTAGAGTAAGTTGACGTAATCAACTAGGCAATGACTGATTTTTACAGATTCAGTATGAAATCAAAACCCAAAGTATAATTTAAAAACTCTTTGTTACCAACAATTTGGTGGCGACACGATCACAATGACACATTCAATTAAATTAAGTGGTACAGTTCATTCTATGATTTCGAAATATATAATTTGTTTTGTTTTGTTAATGGAAAAGGATAATTATATCAAAACATCAACATCAACAGTTAGATGTTGTTATACAAGGAAGAAAATAAAATTCTTGTGTTATTTTTTTATACGTAAGTAAGTTTGCAAAGCTGAATAGTAGAACAATTTATATCTGAGAATACGGTTGTGAAATGTTATATAAACTAAAGGTTACAAGTTTGTCCTTAAAGACATATATTAGTAGAATAGTAAGTAGCATGTATATAAGATGATATTTATATGCAACACAACTCATGGGATTAATTAAAATACAATATCATTCTGTGATATTGAGAACAAATATGTTAATTATATGTACCTACATAGTTTGTTTATAATTAATGTAGCAGGCAGTGGTTTATAAGTTGTGATAAGCTTTGCAGTTTAGAATAGTTTTTGAAGAATGCTTTTAGAGATTATTTTTATTCATTTAGTTAATTAGGTGACTGTTATTAAACGTTAAAACTCTGCAGATGTCCTAAATTTGAATTTTTTAGTAAAAAATCTTGGTTCTCTATCGTTTCTGAGAAGTGACAATATTGCTTCTATAGTAATCATTTAATAGTTGGAAACTAATTTAAATCATGTTAAAAATAATGTAATGACACAGATGCCAAAAACCGAGATGCATTATGATTTTTAAAAATTGTTACACTTATAGAAATATTCTCAAAAAGTATTTTTTTCGTAGAATGTCACTAATGTCTGAAATTGTAAAACTATGCAATCAACACGACATGGCTTTTAGAATTTAATGAAGAGCAAATATGAAATTAAAACAAAATTATTATTATTGTATATATAGGCAAGCAGGATCGATTAAAATGTGTGGAAATGAATAAAAAATCATACCTACGTTGAAACTTTTCCAGTAACAGTTGCAACCAGTTTGTTTTAAATGAGAAGTCGAGCTTGTGATGTATCGTCTGAAAAGTCTTTCATTCTCTAATGTTACTGTTTTGAAATTTATTGGAAAAAGTGGACATAATAACTCATGTGAATGACAAAATCTGCTCAAGCACATTAAAAAGTTATTTCCCATGTAGGTCTTGATAAACACAAAGTACGGAAAAAACCATATTTTTTTTTGAATGCAATCAATAAAGAAAGCTTAAAACCTTTACCAAGACAGTTTTAGCAAATGATTTTATGATGATAATACTGTATGCCAGTAATTATCTGTCGTTTATATTTCGTTAACTGCTTTTTAGAAACATGGTTAATTTACAGAAATGCACAAAATAACAGTTCTACAGACGATGAATTGCGTAGATATCACGCGGTCATAAACAGACGTTGCATTTCTATTTCACGAAAATATTTCCGAATTTACTTGAGTTTCGGTAAAATCCACATACTTCAAGTTGATAAGTAGCCTCATCATTTGCTGTTAGCTATTTATTGATTATTCAAGTGTCTAAAGTAAATAAAATGCACCCCTATAAAATGATACTACCCAGAATTGGAATTTGGGGTTGGATAAAAATGTTATCTTATCCATTTAGTTTTTTTGATGAGCCTAATTATATACACAGTGGTCACGCTAATCTGCACAATTGGTCAACAAAAAATCGTATTGGAACATACGTAGTGCTCTGGAAAGGTTACTGTTTGGGCAGGGATTGTTGGTAACTATATTATTTGTGTCTTTTTGATAATTATTTAGCACTATTGCAAAACAATCTCATTCCAATGTTGGCAAATTTATACCGTGATCCAGTAAACGCTCAAGTTG
>JAVLUE010000465.1:0-20001 GCA_034190945.1 Octodonta nipae
GAGCATCGATATGGCGTGAAATAAAATTCAATTTGAAATTAATTGTGAATGAGTTAAACTTCTTTGACATACATTTTTTTATCATTTAGAAATGAATTCCAGATCGATATCGTGATTGGCAATTCTTACAAATTAAATCAAAATGTAAAAATAACTCATCCATACCAAGAAATCATAGTAGTGCAATTATTAAAGGTTAGTACCGGTGGGGCAAATGAAGCTTTTCTAATGCCGCACCTAGTGATATTTGTTTTTAATACTGTACAGTGATTTTTAAAAATTAGATGACTGAAATATCAATATAAGCATATATGTTGTTTAGTTAACTATAATGATACATTGTGTTGTCACTGTGAGGAGTGATAGCAAGGTCACTATTCGTGGAACACTATATACCTATTAATTACAGAGAGTCAGTCAATTAAAAAGGTTTTGTGTTTATTTTTTGTTCTTTTAATAAAAACCGCGTTATATGATTTAAAATTATTTGGCTAAAGCTGTTGTCAACATAAATCAAGTACCTACCTTAATTTCTCGAATAGTGACCTTTATGTGATCGTGTTAAGTTTTCGAATGTTAGGCCTGTTTATTGTTTAAGAACAGTTGAACTGTATTATAGAAGAACATTAGAGTGATAATATTATATTTAAATTTTGTATAACTTTTAAGTTAAAAATCACAGTGCAACATACTTAGTATATATTTATAAATAGAATGTAAAAACAAAATATCAGTAATTTTTTTGAGTTTATAGGTTTCACAGTTCTTGCCATGATGAAATCCTAGTATAGACTGAAAAAATAAAGATGCTTTGTTAAATAATAACACGTAGAATATAAAAATGTGAACAAGTTTTTCTTTTCTGAAATTCTTTACGACAACAAACTATATGGGTAACGTTAAATGTTTAGAATAGTGAAATATCAATATTTTCTAACATTTTGAGATAACGACAAGCATCTACTCCAAACATGTTGATGATATAGATTGTTGTCTGCAGAAATTTCTTATAACAGTAATACCATTTAATCTAGTTGTAAAAAATATAGGATGTAAAATTTGGAAAACTTTAAAGCCTTGTTAATTTTTACCAAAAGTGCTCACATAAAGTATGTAATTACTCGAGGAAAATCCTTTTGATACAAGGTGGCTTTTGATAGGGAAAATAGAATAAATCTAAAATGGCAACATGTATGTATGTCTTTGTGTAAACCTTAGAGAACTTTAATTTTAGGATTCTGTCTTTCTCAAACACTTCATTTTGTTTCTCAATTTCATCTTGATCCTTAAAATATCACAATAATTAAATATCTTAAAAGAGGCCCATTTGATACATTTTTACTAATGTATTTGAAAACATGAAAATCTGATTTTTAATTTCCTCTTTAAAATATTCTGCCTCATATTAATAGGTACTTAAAAGCATTTAATGGAATTTACCCTTCTAAAAGTCATCTTGTTAATATTTTCTGTAACATAATTCTTAAAGTTCACAATGTCTTTTTAATAAATATATGTTAATTTGTCAGATCAGTGAAAATTTTTTAAAGTAAAAATCTACAATTTGCACAAATCAGATTAAATTTAATACCCCATATTTTATGCAGTTATATACTCACAATTAAGAAGGAATACATAAATCAAAAATATTTTAATTTGTGTTTCGTATTTTTGCCAACATTTATTTTGTTTGAATGTAAATTTACATAAACGTATTAAAAACACGTTGGAAACTTTCATAAGACGCGATTTTGGTTTCTCTATATTTCATATGTGAATATTAGTACTGTCCCTTTGTTAAATAAATATATTTGGACAAACAATTGTAAATATAAATGTAGAGAAGTGCCTCTTTTGAATTTGCGCATTGCTAAACTCTCGGTCAACTATTAGAGATAATCTCAATTATTTGAATGTTTCAACTGTTGTTAAAATTTGAGTTTATTATTGAATAAAGCTGCATTTTTACAGTTTATCAGTTTATTTCTTAACCAACTTTGCGGTTGTTGCTGAAACGGTTAGCTCTAGTTCATGCAATGTAGCTCTTTGGAGGAAACCTACAAAGCATGAAATATTTCTAAAAAATGTTGCAATGTTTCTTATTGAAATATATTAAAATATTTCTGAAATGTTGCTATATCTGCAACAAAACCTCATTTGACAGAATTCATGAAACATTCTTGAAATATTTTACTAAATATTTCTGTAATATATCATGATATCTTTTGTTGAATGTATAAAAATTTTGCACTATTAATCCTTTTGACAATTTCTTATTTGAAAACGACCCGAAACCATCGTCCCCATGCATCGACTCGCGATTTTGATGTTACCGACCTTTGACGGATAAGACTGACGGATCGAAAAACACCCGAATGAATAATATTAATACCCAAGGAAAGCAAAAAAGGTACAAATAGGTAGATAATATCTTCCATCCTCGTAAACTGTTTTGGTAGTTGAAGGAATAGAATGAATATATCCATTCATAAAGACATTTTAAAAAAGGGTACGATCAACGTGGATGGTCATATTTTGCGGACGACGGATGTGTGAGATAAATTAATAAAAACCTGACCATACCCTGCGGGTTATGGTGAATGAAGGATAATATCAGGTATACTGCAATATATAAGGAAATATTTCAAGACTGTTTCTATTTGGATTCAGTTCAAAGATTGTAATGTGAACTTATAATTCACAATACAACTGTTGAGTTGTTATCATCATATAATAACATTTTCATTAATTGGAAGATCCAGAATAATTCATAACAATTGGATTCACCATTAATATTATTAAAATAAAGACCATGATAAACACAAATGAACAAACAAATATAATAATATCTTGTTATAAAAATTTATCCAGTCTGTCCCTGGTTTCATTCCGATGAGACATCATCCCTGGGATAAAGAAAAAGAAGAGCTAGAAGGTTCGGATGGGAAAAAAACTTATCTCGAAATAACTCGACTACTGTAAAATTGACACTGGATTGTACGAGAGAATTCTGTGCCCATTTTAAAAGGAGCGGTCCATCATCGCAAGAGTTAGTTATTGCGAAGAGTTTATTTCGTGTTATTATTTAAATATTCGAATCAGCTGTTGTGAATATTTGATGTAAATAAAAGTTTCTAGAAAGTGAGAGCGAATATTAGTTTTTAAATTTTAAGTAATTGAACCCACGGAGTTTATAACAAATTTGGTGATCAGAAGTGCAGGATTAAGTGAAGTTAAAATCGTAATTTGATTTATGGAAACCCGAAAAATGGAAAAAAAATGGACGAGACTACAAAAAATATATTCAAACAAGTTACGGATGGACTAGACGAAAAAATAACTCAGATTCTGGAAAAAACGTGACAAGAAGGAGAAATCTTTTGATGATAAACTTAAAATTGAGTTAGGAAATCTTTTCACTAATATCGATGAAAAACAAGAATATCGTGTCACGCAAATGGAAAATAAAGAACATGACTTGACAGATTATTCTCGACATTTGAAGAACAAGAACAAATTGAATTAAAACAAGGCCAAACTGACGAAAAAAGACAACTGCAATTCGAACAGTTAATGCAAATAGTATAGCAAGTTAATGAAACAGTTAATGAAAGAATGCAAATAGTAGAATCGGACATAAAAGAAATAAACGACTACATAAAGATCCTAAAAAGTAATGAGGAGACTCTTGAAATCAACGTAGATGACATCGATTCCATAAAAACACATTACAAAGTCAAGTACAAGATAAAATCAGTGCCATCCAAAACAAAGTGGAATCCGAATTAAACAATTACAAGATTTGCAGAGAGTGAAATACCAGCTCACAGTGAGTACCACAGGTTTCTTTAGTAAACCACCCACATTTGATGGCAGCTCATCTTGACCCGTGTATAAAAGGCAATTTGAAGCCGTGGTTTCAGCTAATACATGGGATAACCAGGAAAAATCTACGTCTCTTGTAATTTCCCTAAGAGGTCCGTCCTTAGAACTCCAAAGCAAAATCCGGTGAGAGCCTCCAAGAATTCGAAGCAGAGATTAGACGGTTAGTTCACTTGTCCTACCCAGACCTGCCAGAGGAAACGAAATACCAGTTGGCCACACAGAGTTTCATAAACGGCATCAGAGATGTGGAAGTACAACGAAATCTAAGACTAAGTGGCGTCAAGAAAAGTAATGAAACTCTACTTCGGGCTTTGGAAGTAGAGGCCGTCATGAACATGTCCAAGCCGAGGGTCCGAGCAGTTTCCTTCAACCAGGAAAAGCCAAAGTCACAATTTCAAGGACTGTTGGCTGGTATGAACAAACTATTTGAACGGTCACAAAGAACTGATACCAGAAGAGCATGCTACCGTTGTGGACAGACAGGACACTTGAAACGCGACTGCATAGTGAGGCTACCTGAACAGTCACCGACCAGGGGTAACCAAGAAAACAATTACTGTCCAGAGACAGTCAGTCAGTCAGTATAAGGGGGCGAATGCTGACTGACCCTCCACCAGCCCCCAAAACATTATCCATCCGGGGATTTTGCCGAGATAGCAGCAGCCTAGTCATCAGGGGCACAATCAATGGCCGAACAATTACAGTCACCATCGACACCGGGCGCCGCTGTGTCCATTGCCAAGTCCAGGGTTTTGAGAGCATCAGAAATCCGACCAGTTACCAACATCCAGCTCACCAGTCACCGGCGAGACCATGTCAAAACAGGGTGAAGCAGATATAGTACTGCAGATAGGGGACAACCGAAACCGGCATAGGGTGCTGGTAGCGAATATTGAGGAAGATTTCATACTGGGTATGGACCTAATCAGCCAGCATGGATTTATGTTCGACCCGAAATATGATGTTTTCGGTTCCTAAATGAAGAATTTATATGGACACGGCCCGTTAACAGCTCAGCGACCTCCATAAAAATTGTAGCAAAATCCTCAGCCAGAATTCGGTCAAACGGAACAGATTATTCATGGGCACCTAGACAGCAAACCTGGGAATTGCGTTGGAATGGTGGAGCCCGTACACTCAGCTCATGACTACTTAGATGGACGGGCTATAGTTAAAAGCGGACGAGATATACCAATTAGAGTCCTGAATTTGCCCAACAACGACATCAGAATTTCCAATGGTCAAGAGATAGCTTGTTTCGAGCCAGTCGAGACCATCATCAAATGCGAAGAAGGGTACCACACATCGGTGAAGGAGACAGGGCCTAGTAAAGAGTTCATACAACAGTTTGCTGACCATTTGACAGACCTGACACCAGAGGAACAGGAGAAAGTCAAGCAATTTATCACAAAGCACTGGCAAATTTTTATCATCCAGCACCGAATAGATACCGGGAAGACTGAACCTATCAGAATACCACCTAGGCGACTACCATTGGGGGAACAACAGGAAAACCGATGTTTTTGTAACATGGACTCGATAGTCCATGTTACAAAATGGAGCTATTGAGCCATCCATCAGGCCATGGTCCGCTCCCGCCGTGCTAGTTAAAAGGAGGTATGGAACCACCTGAGTTTGCGTGGATTACTGAAAGCTGAATGACGTCACCAAGAAAGACAGCTATCCACTACCCCGAATTGATGACACTCTGACCACACTAGCAAGCTCCTGTTGGTTCTCCACACTAGACTTAAAGATTGGATATACGCAGGTTGGTCTACACGAGAACGACAGAGAGAAGACAGCGTTCTCCACTAGTAAAGGGCTGTTTCAGTTCACGGTCATGCCCTTTGGGTTATGTAATGCTCCAGCAACATTCGAGAGGCTGATGGAGTATGTACTGACCGGGTTGACATGGAGGACGTGCTTTGCATACCTCGACATTCTGGTCATGGGTCAGACATTCGACGACTATCTGAAGAAAGAAATTATTGCGTCACCAGAAAAGAACTTCTTGCAATAATAAGGGCTGTAGACCATTTCCACAAATACCTCTATGATCATTTCTTAATCCGAACAGATCATGCCGCCCTCAAATGGCTGCTGGACACGAAGACACCGGAAGGACAACTGTTCAGGTAGAGGGAGAAATTACAGCAATACGATTTCAAGGTGGAACACCGTGCCGACCGCTTGCACAATAATGCCGATGCCCTATCCAGAAGACCCTGCAGAGCAGAATGCGGACATTGTCTGAAGACGGAACAGCGAGAGGGTATCTCCATCAGAAGGATCCGAGTGCAGGCCAATGAAGACTGGACAACGGCACAGTGCATCCAGGACCAAATGGCTGATCCAGACATCGAACTAATCTTATCACTCAAAACGAGAGGGGCAACCAGGCCACGATGGGACGAGGTACCTAGATACTCGGGCGTGCTGAAATCATTATGTGCCCAATAGGAGGACTCTCTAAGAGTAGAGATTGAAATACTCCAGCTAGTTTGGGAAAGCACTGATGGCCGAGAAACCAAGTCCCAACTGGTAGTTCCCAAGAAAAAGGTACCAGCCATCCTGACAGAATGACATGATCTGGGCAAGAACAAAACCCTAGATAAAGTTCGCCAGCGATACTACTGGCTAACTTACTTCGAAGACGTCAGAGCTTGGTGCCGGAAATGTGACAACTGTGCAGCCAGTAAGGGCCCGAAGACCCGAATCAAGAGCAGAATATGCAGCAGGACAATGTGGGAGTCCCATTTGAGAGAATTACCATTGATGTCGCTGGTCCGTTTCCCGAGTCTGAGAGGGGGAACAAATACATTCTGGTTGCAATGGATTACTTCAGCAAATGGCCTGAGACATATGCGATACTCAACAAAGAAGCAACTACGGTAGCGACGGTGCTAGTCGAACAGCTATTCAGCAGGTTTGGCGTCCCGATGAAACTACATTCACACCAGGGGTGTAACTTCGAATCGAATGTATTCCAGAAGGTCTGCACGATGTTGGGGATCAGAAAAACGAGAACAACACCATTGCACCCACAGTCAGACAGAATGGTGGAAAGATTCAACAGAACCTTGGAACAACACCTATCCAAGGTCATCAGCAATAACCAGCGTGATTGGGATGAGCATATTCCCCTATTCCTGTTGGCATATCGCTCAGCCATACATAATAGTACAGGCCTGACTCCAGCCAGGGTCCTATTCGGAAAAGAGCTACGATTACCCTGCGATTTGGCTTTTTGCTCCCCCAAAGAACCTTCCCAAGACATCAAAGATTATGCTGACCAGCTCCGACATAACATGCTAGCAATGCACGAATTAGCCCGAACGTAGATGTTGGCCACCAGTGACTGGGTGAAGACGGGTTCCAAGAGAGGGACAAAGTCTGGCGGTACAACCGGCAATGGGGCAAGGGTAAATCTCTAAAGCTTACATCCGTCTGAGATGGTATATACGAGGTGGTCAAGAGGCTACTGACGTGGTCTACCGGATTCGTCGAAACCCCAGGGCTAAGTTGAAGGTTCCTACCAAGGAGATCGGGACGATCAGAATTAAAGGGAGAGTGTTATAAAAATGTATCTAGTCCGTCCCTGGTTTCATTCCGATGAGACATCGATCGCTGGGATAAAAAAAGAAGAGCTAGACGGTTCGAATGGGAAAAAACCTTTTCGCAAAATAACTGGATAACTGTAAAATTGACACTGGTTTGTACAAGAGAATTCGATGCTGATTTTAAAAGGAGCTGCCCATCATCACAGGAGTTAGTTAGTTATTGCGAAGAGTTTATATTGTGTTATTATTTAGATATTCGAATCAACTGTTGTGAATATTTGATGTAAATAAAAGTTTCTAGAAAGTGAGAGTGAATATTAGTTTTTAAATTTTAATTAATTGAACCCACTGAGTTTATAACCATATAATAAGCAAAACCTAAAAAAAAACAAATACTACATATATCTAAGAGAGGGTATTCTTTATTTAGTTGCTTATAGGGTTCAGTCATGGAGTCTAAGAAAAATCCTCAAAGTGAACAATAAACAAACATATCTACAACCAAGAATAAACATGAATTATAGATGTAATGAAAAGGATCACCAAACTGAAATGTAAGGGATATGTAGCCCACAGAACTGAAAAATTATACTCCTGCAGCAGACAGCTAGATTTAGAAGTACAGGAAAAGCAATGCAGAAAACAAAATTGGGAAACATGAAATGAAGGGAAGGAACCAAATGGCTGCGCAATGCAAGTGGCACATGCTTTGGCATGAAGTGGCAAATGCCTGTAATCAGCAGTGAATTGATATAAGTGGATCATGAATATGTGGTTTATTGGAAGTACTTTATAAATAATTTGAAGTTTCAAAAGCTTTCTAAACTGTAGAGAAGAATCATGAAGTTCAAAAATATTCCATACTTCTAAACGGTTAATTTTAATCTTAGGTATTCCATGTTGTCTCTGTGCTTCATATACCATATATCATGTACTAATCTGAAAATTTAGATTAAATGTTGTTATTTAAGAAATTGTCTATTAAAACGAGACCATTATTTTATATATATGTTAGGCGTAAATATCATGCACGTGTATGATACGAAGTATCATATTTCGCTGACCAGTTTCCTGCTTCATAATGTAAACGTGGGAACGCATCGACTTGACCGTTCTTTTGATTAGTCAGCTTTCTTAATGTTATAAATCAGAGCGACGCGGTCCCACGGTCGTCATTTATCGTTAGTATACTTGTACCATTTAGTTAGTTAATTTTAATTTTCAATTTAATGTTTTATTCAAAGTTTTAATTTTTATATTTCAATAAATAATTTTTTTTAAAAACTCAAAAGTGATTTACAAGATATAAAATTGGCGCAGTCAGTAGGATTGTCCAACACAGCTAGAACACGTGTACACTCACTAGTTGTGTCGATTTCCAAATCCTTGTGGACAACAACTTCCAGACCAAGACAACAACTGTAGCAGCGAGAACCCGGAACACGCAACCTTACAGCTAACCAGTCCTCAGCTTCTCCAGAACAGTCTCATGCCAGGAGTATTAACGTATGTACTATTACAATCATCACGTTATTGATTTTTAATATTTTATTGATTTATTCGATACGAGTTTTATGTATCTTGAACATACAGTTCTATCATTTAATATTCACCTACATTCATCTCTATTATTTTAAAAACAATTCTTGAAACATATACTTAAACACATAGAGGCCTTCTGTGCTTTTGTGTTCGATATTATTTTAATTGTTTCTAATACTGCAATTATTTACTTTATTGCATTTACCTTTACCTTCATGTTTTTACATTTATATTGACCTGTTTATTAATTGCTGTAACAAATTTACCTACAAAAATACCCCTACATTGATTTTTTCCTTTTAATATTTAATTTGATATATTTGTTTTTATAAACTATTTCATAATATTTCTAAATATGGTTGAAACACGCCAAGGTACGGTAGAACCTTACAAACTTGCGGAAATTTTCGCTATCATCCCTGAATACGACGGCAATCCAATTTTCTTAAATACTTTCATCAGCTCCTGTTCGACAGCACAAAATATGGCTGTCGCAAATCAAATAACTCTTTTAGTTTTGCACATTAAAAACAAGCTAAGAGGCCGTGCAGCCGAGCTTGTTAATTCAAGAAATGCGTCGACTTGGGATGAAATAAAAACACTGTTAGAAAACCATTTCGGTGACTCACGCGACTTGTCCGCTTTAATTCAGGATTTACAAAGAATGCGACAACTACCAACTGAATCCCCACTAACTTTCTCAGCGAGACTACAAAGCCA
The DNA here is from genome assembly GCA_034190945.1 of Octodonta nipae. NCBI lineage: Eukaryota > Metazoa > Arthropoda > Insecta > Coleoptera > Chrysomelidae > Octodonta > Octodonta nipae. The sequence goes on from JAVLUE010000465.1 coordinate 9,711, forward strand.
CGAGGCAAAAATGCACGCGGCTGTTAACAAACAGAATCTAACAACCAAAGAAAAAGACGCGCAAATTTGTCTTATAGATTCCATGGCTCTAAATAGTCTTTTGACCGGACTTGAACCAAAAATAGGCCAAATTATTCGCGCTAGTAACCCTCCCGATATAATTACCGCGGTTTCCCGAATAAAAAGAGAACTCCAACTTTGTCACTTGGAAAATCAAAAATTCTCAAATGTACGGAACCCTCAACAACATCAACCACAAAGACGAGCAATTCCTCAAACTTTTGTAAAACAGTGTTCGTTTTGCAAACGCACCGGGCATTTGTATAACGAATGTCTAACACGACAACGACAACAACAACAAAACCAACAACCACACCAAAACTTCAATAATAACAACCCGCAACAATTTAGACCGAATCCTCCTTATCAATCGGCTAATCAAACTAGGCCCAATACTGATCCCAATAGGTATCCCGCACAACAAAACCGACCTTCTGCCAGTGGACAATATCAAAGTCCTAATCAATCTCGACCAAATCCCAATTTTTACAGAAACCAACAACAAAGAACCCACCACTTCAACCAAGATGAGTTCTACAACCCTTTCAACAATTTAACAAACGATGACCCTTATACAAATTCATACTACCAAGACTATTGTTCTTATTCAGACCCCCAAAATACAGATTTCGAATACTCTCAAAATGACTATACTGAAACTTTTGAAAGCAATTACCCAGAATTCCCTTCTGAATTACCCGAAGACCGACGACAAAATTTTCAAGAGGTACTTACAGTGGACAAACCACCCGATACACAGATCTGCAATCTTCAAACCCAGTTCGAAACAATGAGTTTACTCGACGACTTCAACCCCAACCTGAATTTTCCGGAACAAGCTTTCCTATAAGCCCCTCACTTTCGGTAAATTCTAAGAACCTTTTCTACATCAACGACGCCACTAATACATATAAACTGTTAATAGACACAGGTGCCGGTTTATCAATTTTTAAACCAAACACTTGTAAACAATTTCGACACCGATACCCAGAAAATGTTGTGATACAAGGTATCACTAATCAAAAAATCCTGATTAACGAATCGACCTTAGTCCCATTTAATCTTAACGATCCACACAAAGTTTACATCTGTAACTTAGACATCGAATTCGATGGTCTACTAGGTTCTGACTTTTTAGAACATTATAATTGTGTGATTGACTTTAACAAAAAACTTCTTATAACCAACTTCAAAACTATTCCGCTTATGAAAGTAACAGACGAAACGATATCTTCAAACAGGCAATCTCCAACAATTAACCCAACAATTTCAAACACAATTACTATTGAGCCGCGAACAGAAAGGATTTGCAAACTCAAATGTGACTTACGTAACACAGAAGCTATACTAACCACTACCGTCCTAGAAAATGTGAGACTTCCGAATGCTTTAGTCCAAGTTAACGACAAAGGCGAATTTTTGACATCTATCTTAAACGCTAACGCCTGCCCAAAAACTGTAAATTTCGACACTATCAAATTAGAACCCATTCAAAATTACTCTGTAAATCACTGTGAAGAAATTTCGTTTGCAACTAATCCTAACTTCGACAGACAAACGGAGATTAACAATCAACTCCGACTCGAACACCTTAACGAGGAAGAGGCCGAACTAATACAACAACTTTGTCTTGACTTTTCCGACATTTTCTACTTAGAAGGTGACCATCTTAGTTTCACGAATGAAATTAAACATTCCATCGACACAAACAACGCCAAACCCATATACACTAAATCGTACCGCTATCCCAAAATTCACAAAGAGGAAGTCCGTAACCAAGTTTCGAAAATGTTAGAACAGGGCATCATTCGTCCCTCAAATTCTCCCTGGTCTTCCCCTGTATGGGTTGTCCCGAAAAAACTCGACGCCTCCGGGAAACAGAAATGGCGCGTAGTCGTGGACTATAGAAAACTAAACGAACTGACAATAAATGACAAATATCCGTTACCCAACATATCCGATCTGTTAGACCAACTTGGCAAGTGCCAGTATTTTACCACCCTAGATCTAGCTTCTGGTTTCCACCAGATTGAAATTGAGTCCAAGGACATTCAAAAAACCGCTTTCACTGTAGAGAACGGTCATTTTGAATTTGTTCGCATGCCTTTCGGGTTGAAAAATGCCCCTTCAACATTCCAAAGGGTGATGGACAATATTCTGATAGGAATCCAGAACGAAAGATGTTTGGTATACATGGACGATATAATCGTTTATTCGCCCACCATTCACGAACACCTAGCAAGACTAACTGACGTTTTTAAAAGACTTAGGAAGGCAAACCTCAAAATACAGCCTGACAAATGCGAGTTTCTCCGCAAGGAGGTCGCTTATTTGGGACACTTAATAACTAAAGACGTTGTAAAACCCAACCCGTCGAAAGTCGACTGTATCTTAAACTTTCCTCAACCGCAGAACCCCAAAGATATTAAGTCATTTTTGGGACTTGCTGGTTATTATCGGAGGTTTATTCCAAACTTCGCGAGAATATCGAAACCCCTAACTAAACTTTTACAAAAGGATGAACCGTTTAATTTCAACGCTGAATGCGTCACGTCCTTTAACGAACTCAAACGTGCTTTAACTTCGACACCAATACTGATCTATCCGAACTTCGAAGAACCTTTCATACTAACCACTGACGCCAGTGCCTTTGCAATCGGCGCTGTACTATCCCAAGGGCCAATAGGTAAAGATTTACCCATTGGATATGCTTCCAGGACACTTTGTCAAGCCGAGACAAGGTATTCGACTATTGAGAGAGAACTGTTGGCTATTGTTTGGGCAGTGAAACACTGGAGACCGATAATCTATGGCCGAAAGTTCCAACTTTGTACCGATCACCGCCCTTTGACGTGGCTGTTCTCGATAAAAGACCCCGGAAGTCGATTAGCCCGATGGAGACTTAAACTCGAAGAATATGACTACGAGATCATTTACAAACCGGGTAAAATTAACAAAAACGCCGACGCCTTCTCACCCATTAAAATCAACCACCTTGATGAGTGCGTACTATTCCAGGCTAAAACTAAACTAACACCCCACAAAATCTTACCCCTAAATGACGAAGACGATGACAATACCTCCGAACCTGAACAAAACGAAATAACTACCGAAACGATATCCCAAGAATTCAAAACTTTTGTTGAACGTTACAAAACTGTTTCCTTAATTGACTATAGTAAGATCGAATTTTCTAATTGCCAACTCCTAGACAAGGCAAATAAAAATATCCTAATCTTTCCCCAATCATCCAACCTTCAGGAATTCCATCACGACATATTCGAAGATATTTTCGAAGAAGTCGCTGATTTTGAAATATTTAAAATCAACGTATTCGCTAGCAAAACTGTTAGCAGGAGACAATACTTCATAGTCCCGCTTCCAAACGATCCCGAAATCGTAAATGAAGTCCTTTTCGCATCTATTTTCAAAAATCAAGACGTTCTCTCCCCATCGAAAACATATTGTGTAGAAAACAACCTTGATCTTCCAATTCTGGAAATGCTATCCTTTATTTTCTCTGAAAAAGACATTAACAAAAACTCCTAACAAAGACGAAATTCCACTAATACTCGAGCAATATCATAACGGAAAAAACAACTTGCATCGCGGCATCAACGAAACCATACGCCGTGTCAAAGAGAGGTTCAACTGGCCGGGATTTACTAAAGACATTGAGAACTTCATAAAGAACTGCGTAATCTGTCAACAAACCAAAGCTTGTCGAAAAAACTTAGATAATCCCCTCGTCATAACTGAGACACCTAAAACACCCTTTGAAAGAATTAACATCGACATCTTAGAAATTCCTAATAGAAATCACATTTTGACGATAAGAGACGAACTGACTAAATTCTCACAAGCCTATGCTTTGGCAGATAAATCCGCCAAATCTGTCGTTAGTACTATTATGTTGTACTTTCAACATTTCGGTACACCATTACATATCCACTGCGACTATGGCAGAGAATTTGACAATGCCATACTAAAAGATCTATGCAAACTTTATGACATTAAACTAAACTTACCTACTCTAGCGTGGGACACCCGCAAACAAACGGCTCCGTGGAACGATTTCATTCTACTCTACTAGAAATGATTCGCATTCACAAAGCTGAAAATCCCGACGAACACCCCTTAAACGTACTTCCGTATGCTATTATTGCCTATAACAATTCAACCAATAAGACCCATGGCTTCACCCCGTTCGAACTCGTTTTCGGACATACCTCCAGCAGACCCCCAGAGACTCTTTATAATCAAAAAGAACTAATTAGCAAATATGTACGAGACCTAAATAACCGAATTTCTTATTATTACAAAATTGCACGTGAAAAGACTAACTTACAGAAACAAAAAGCGAAAGAAAGATTTGACCAACACGTTTCGAAAAACCCACCTGATTACAAAATCGGTGACAAGGTATACGTAAAAGAGTCACAAATAAAAGACAAACTCCAGAACAAATTTAATGGCCCATTCCAAATTATTGAGATTCACAATAACTCTGCTACACTTCTAAACCTAAGAACTAACCAACGAACGAAAGTGAACTTTGACAGAATGAAACCATATTCTGAAAACTAACTGTCTTTTCAGGTTTCTTCTGCTGCTCGGATCAGCAGTTTCACAGTACGACGTCAAACCGATTAACAACACTCTCGGTATCTACTACCATGACGAAAGTCGAATAATTGTATCAAACTATAAATGGACTCTATTAGTTCACCGGAACTTGACAACCCTTAATCAACTATTTGAAAATAATAACAGAATCCTCAATACTTTAGAACGAACCGTCGATCCTATACCTGGCTTCAAATTTCACGATACAGGTGCCTTTCGTGTGGACGTCCAAACACACATTAGCCTTTTAACACAAATCTCCGACTCCATCAAAACAAAATTTTCAGAAGTATTTCTAGTCACTAAAAGACCAAAACGCGGATTAATAGACGGTGCTGGAACCATCTTTAAAGCAATAACCGGTAACCTAGACGCATCCGATGGCGAATTTTATACTAGCAGCATAAACAGACTTAACCAAGGACAACTACAAGTCGAAAATCTTTTAAAGAATCAAATGAGCGTTACAACCACTATTATTAAAAACTTTAATGAAACTATTCAGAAACTTCAAATAGACGAGAAAATCTTTAACGAAGACATTAACGAAATCAACCTCACGATACATGAACTAAATGACCGGATAGCCATTATTCAAGCCAAACAATCATTTCTTGAAATTTGTGAAAAACTAATGGCCAGTTATTTGTTTCTTGAAGATAAATAACCTTAACGATATTTTAAATTCAATAACTTTTGCACGTTTGAAAATTATTCACTCATCTATTATTACACCGGATCATTTGATTGCCGCATTACAGGAGATTTCTCAAAACCTTGTTAAAAATAATTTACCGTTACCAGTCAGATTGTCAAGTGTTGCACAGTATTTAGAAGTAATTGAACTACAAGCTTTTCAAACTCACTCAGATCTAGTATTCATCTTATAAATCCCTCTAGTAGAGGAACAGCTTTATACAGCTTACCATTTATACCCTATTCCGATTTTAGATGATAGAACTGGTTTTCATCACATCCTTTCTTTTACTCAAAAATATGTAGCGCGAAATGATGATTCTCTTATGTACATACCAATCAAGGACTTGAGTGCGTGCAAACAGCTGACTCCACTCCGAAAACTGTGCTCCGATTTATACGCGTATCCCATAGACTCAAATGCACCCTGTGAGGCGCAGCTCCTGAAAAACATTCGTAGTGTCCCCGAAACTTGTAAAAGTGCCATCGTTTTCAGTGAAGGGTACAATGTTCAAAAACTTGAAACAAATGTGTGGATTGTAATCATATCGGAACCCATACATGTGACCATTAATTGTCCAGGAATTGACGCTAAAACTTTAGTGCTAACGAACAATTCTATCATTCGGTTACAAACGGAATGTAGTGCTTTTGTTGGTATTACAAAAATCCAGGCCGAACCACAAAAATTCATGAACATTTCGGACAATTCTCATCAGTTTTAATTCCATTCAATTGCTGCAATTCTCATCCTGAGAAACTTGCAATTCCGGACCTTAAGCCCCTGAAGCTGGACGACTTAAACATGGAAGAACTGTCCATAGCCAACCACAAGCTGGACCAGTATTCAAGGGATCTCGACGATCTCATCAACCAACCCTTTGTTAATAAAAACATTTCCTGGTTCACGTATGCTACAATAATTATCATTGTAACAATTGTTGTTGTATACAGCTCATTGAAAATCATAAGGCACGTTAAGAGACCTCCGAAAAACGACAGCTCCAATCCAGAGAGTCTGAGTACCCTGACAAAACCGTTCTCCAGGCTGATACCAAAACTGAGGCCCAAAATCGAAGAGGAACCTGAACATCCAGACTTATAGAATTGAGAACCTTTTTGATACATTTCCATTCTTATTTGACTTTTATGTTTTGTATATTTTTCATATTTTATGTAACCTATTTAAACTTAATCATTATGTTCACTTTAACTTTATTTCATTTCCATATTTGTATTGTTTTTGCTTATTTAGCTAGCATCCAGTAAATTCCAAAAGTTGATGTTACAGCATCAACTTTTCTTGGTAAAGGGGAGCTGTTAGGCGTAAATATCATGCACGTGTATGATACGAAGTATCATATTTCGCTGACCAGTTTCCTGCTTCATAATGTAAACATGGGAATGCATCGACTTGACCGTTCTTTTGATTAGTCAGCTTTCTTAATGTTATAAATCAGAGCGACGCGGTCCCACGGTCGTCATTTATCGTTAGTATACTTGTACCATTTAGTTAGTTAATTTTAATTTTCAATTTAATGTTTTATTCAAAGTTTTAATTTTTATATTTCAATAAATAATTTTTTTTAAAAACTCAAAAGTGATTTACAAGATATAAAATATATATATATATATACATATATATATATATATATATATATATATATATATATTAGGTTCATTTAAACAAAATTTAAGATTATAAATTTTATCACAGTTTATAATTTCGAGGTTACATACAAACCAGTACAAATAAAATATTTTTAAGCCCATTCAATGAGCACGTCCTTAAGACAATTCATAAGCTAACTTCTAAAATTAATACTAGATATCACATAACGAAACATAAAATGAGTACAATCAGCCCTAGTCTTTCATACTGATTCATTACTGCAGCAGCAACTCCAAAACGAAAAGCAGTTTTCATAACTCGTGTATTCCAAAACATCATTATTAGTCTCAACCATGTAGAAGTAGGTTTAATATCTCTATCAGGAAGAATTACACAAGGCTGTGGACCAACACTGTGTTGATTTTGCAACATTCTATGAAAAATCCCATATTTATCACGGTAATAGCTTACTCGTCCATGCAAAGACATTATGGAAACTGTAATAGTATTGTAAATATGTGAACTATAATGCAAACATTGAGAAAAGGCAAGTTAGATATTAATTTTTGTCACCCTCTTTACTAACTTTAACTACATTTTAATTAATTTCACACTTTTTCAAACTTGAACATTTTTAGTAATGACAAATGACAGGTGTCAATTGCATTTTCCGTTTGCCTGACTATCTTGCCTCAAAACACAAAAGTAAGGTAAATAGATAAAATAGTTATAGAGTGTAGCTTTATATATTTTAGACTAGATGAACTGGGGATCTCTTCTTGGTTTCTACTTGAACTATGTACATGACAGAAAGGAAGCAATGGCTGTTTTCCAATTAGCGCACAATTGAGCACAGTGCGGCACAGTGCTAAGCACTGACTATTCCAAATACAGCACAAATGAGCACAAGAAATAACTGTGCCTTTGGGATGTTTTATGTAGGTTTACCAAAGAGGTTTATACGTAGAGTGAATTAGGTATGGGCGTTATTGTAAGTGGCAGTGTAATAACAGTAGAAAGAGAAAGACAATATCAGGGAGCGCTTGCTATGTCTCTACCCTACCAATAGTAGGCGTCACCACTGTCACTGACCAATTAGGAACGACACGCTTATTCTCTCTCTCTCTTTCTATTGATATTACATGAATTTCGCTACTTCACGTGCTCTACAGTATTAACCTCTTTGAGGTTTACCAAGTAAACATAAAACTTTATCATAAAACATGAAGTAGGTTCCAAATAACGCCCGAAAATTACGGTACAGGGCGACACAAAAACATTTTGAGCTCTAGTAATTGGAAAACAGCCATTATTGAATTATTCTGTAAATAATTTACGTACACATAAACGTCAATTGATAACCTTTGAGTAAAACACTTTTAACCTTATGGTGATCAGTGTACTCTACCGGTTGGTTAAAAAAAAACATGTTCCAATTAACGTCTTAAAATTGCCGCACTGTGCGGCACAAAATCACTTTGTGCTCTGGTAATTGGAAAACAGCCACTTTGTGCTTTGGTAATTGGAAAACAGCCAATAGGTGCATCCAAATATCTCTTTAAATATTGACCCTGTATGGTTCGCCACTGAGAAATCTTCTTTTCATAAATTCAAGTATGAGAACTCTATGTCCTATATAATATCTATGTCTACAATGAATTTTTTGTTCTATGCAGTCTTTACTTTTGTGTTTTGTGATGTAAAATGTAAATGTAAATATATTTCAATAACAAATAAATACAATATATTTAAATACAGTTTAATATTTAAATGCTGTGGCATTTAACGTTAGAAACATTATGATCTGATTTCTTTCGCTTGATTTAAAGTATTCCCAACTACCCATCATGATGACTTCAGTTCAGGAAAGACTTCAAATGAAGCGCGAGCCCCTTGATAAATGGTCAATTAGAGAACAGTTATGCTTAGCCTCAGCAGTTGCTAGAAGTGGTGACCAAAATTGGATGTCAGTTTCTAGAGCATTGAAACCTTTTGGAGAACCAAATCGACCAACTGATTGGTTCCATCAAAAAAATTGTGCAGCACAGTATGGAATGCTTTTAGCAACAGTTGAAACACCCAAGAGAAAGAAAAGAGCAACTAGTCTTGACAGTGGTATAGAAACACCTGCTGAGCATATATTGAAAAAACTACAAGCCGAAAGGTTAGCAGAACTTAAAAAACTTTTAGCTGAAGAAAAGGCAGAATATCAGAAATTACATGAAGATATGATTCTATTACAGTCAGGTAAAGTATCAAATTGAACTGTACTGTTCTTCTATTTCTAACAGGTCTCATAATTTAGATTTTATGATAACTGCCCTAAATAGGATACTTTTCTTGGTATATTAAAAAGGTGATATTAAATATCCAGGAGCTCTGTTGCATGCAGGAATATACCATTGCAGCCATTTTACCATTAAAAAGAGACAAAATGAGGAAACTAAATGAATTATGATCAAGTTCAAACTTGGGGCCTCAATCTGCCTACTTCCCAAGTCTTACTAGAATATAATTAAAAGAGATATTTTAGAGTCTAGATCAAACTCGGGGTCTCAAAGTGCCTACTGAACTTCTATCTAGTGAGACTTGGGGAGTAGGCAGATTGATGCCCTCAGTTTGATCTATGACAATTTTCAGTCATTTAATAAGGCTTGGCTGTAGGCAGATTGAGACACAGTTCTATTTAAATTCTGAAATATCTCTTGTTTGTATTCAAGTGAGGGTTGGGAAGTAGGCAGATTGAGGCAAAGAGTTCATACTAGACATATATTGTGTGTGTGGAAGTATTATCTTGTGTAGGAGTATAAAAATAGTGTCCTTCACTATTGGGAATACTTCAATCTTCCATTTAATAAGGACTTAGACAAATCTGTAAAAGTTTAATGTTTTCATTTAATAACATTTATATCAACCTGTTTTAAAAGGAGCTAAGTTTGAAATAGAATGATGTGAACACTTTGTACCATTGTTTGAATATTTCTGCCATAGAAGTGGTATAAGATTTTTTTAGAATTTGGTTAATAAGCCTATTCCAAAGCTATTTGAAATGTGTATTGTGTTAAAATTATTTCAATCTAAAAGACCTTTTATTGAAAATTAATTGCTAAATCCTGTTTCTGTTTTTAAATATAAAAACTAATTTGACATAGCCCCATATTTTTTATTTGTTAAAATATACATGTAGGTGGTAAATATAATAAGATAAATACTTTAAAAAAAAACCGACTTCAAATGAAAATTAACTAAAAAGCATGAAACAATATTTTGAAACAATACTTTTTATGAAGTCGGTGC
>JAVLUE010000466.1:0-20001 GCA_034190945.1 Octodonta nipae
TACGCTGTTGACAGGGTGCGTTTTAAAGACCATATTAAAAAACTTGAAGAAAAAATCAAACCCGTCTTGGATGGTAAGCATAGGGAACAAATTTTTAAAGCGCGGTCCCAAGACTCGGGACTTCCTCAAGGTTAGAGTATCATAATCAAGAATTTGTACGATACATAATAATATATTTTTATGTATTATAATATGTAGATACCTATAAATACATATTTTGTATATAAATTCAAATTAATAGGGTTAATTATTGTACAAAATTCATGTTACATCATTTCATTTTTCACACTTCAATATTTGATTCGATTACATTTAGAAATTTAAAAAAAAACATCGTAACATAAACAGTAAGCATTCAGTCGCTTGCATTATATTTAACAAGGGCATTAAAGACGTACAAGCAAATGTTTCATCATGTTAAACGAAATTGCGTATTTTAATTTCCACGGTGTATCATTATCGGAGAAAGTTAATATAAAATGTGATTCAGTATATATGGTTGACAAGCTATATTCACTAATAATGAACATTTTTATTAACTGTCTAATAATCGCAGAAAACTGGAATGATGCAATAAATGTAATCTACTTGAATGTTTGAATTGGAATAATATCATGTGTATAATAATGGCAGGCAAACACTTATCCGCAGACTTCTTTAAAATGTTGCTTTATTTTTTTATTCCTGATGAAGAATAATGACGTAAGCATATAGAGAACTCCACTAATTTTTTCATAACTGTAAAATTATGTTTACCGTGTTGTTTTCTGCAGCAATTGTATGTACTGGCAATTTCACAAAAAATAGTTGATTGGCGACCATGATTTTATGAAACATATTTATTAATTATTGTAACATTTTTGAAAATGCATAATTTCTAACGATCAGTGATTACTTGACTTTAAAAGTACTTTTAAAATCAGTTACATTATTTCTTTTGTTGCCAATGTATTTGCATTTTAAAGTATTTTTAATACAGTACAACTGAAATATTTATTATGAATATATGTAGTTTATAAATGGCAACAGTTATAAAAAATAAGCAAATTTAATTACACAATTTGATACTATGGTTACATTTTCATCGCAAATATCTCAAAATTAATTTGTATTATCTTAGCAACTACATCTGAGTTTGGGCCGCCGTAACATCATATGATTTATATATTGATATTGCGAAATGGCATTCAAGATAAAAATAAATATGTTTTTTCAGCCAGTGCTGTAGTTTTAGGCTTTTTATTAGTATAAATTTAAAAATAACAGTAATCTTCAAGACACTATTTTGTTTTATGACGAACAGTATTCAAGTCAATAAGTATTTTGTTGATGCTTTCATCCCAATAGAGGTTGATTAATATTCACCAACTTTGCCTTTCTTTAATCAAAGCAAGAAATTTGACTTTTGTATCTATTGATACCAAAAATAAAATAATTTAGAGTCTTATTAACGTCTCGTTTATAGTCACCAAACCCATGTTAGGAAGGTATATTTTTCTCTTTGATTTGCTTTTCCACCCTAGACTGCTAGACAACCAACATTGCAGACAATTTGTTACCATGTCCTAGGATTGCACCTTTTTAATTCTAATCGTCCCAAAGCCTACATATCTTCAGGTTGCGTTTTATTCCATATTCATGGTCATTGAGCCCCATATTTAAATAGACAGTCGTATAATAATTTTACCGATAAATACCATTTTCTGCAAGTTAGGTTTATGCCGTACCTGTTTATCAGATTGTGTGGGTAGTAAATTGTCACGCATGAAGTGTGCTGAAGGCCAGCACATCGAGTTCATTTGTTTGGTATGCCCAAATTCTTTTCAAAATTTCATTCTCGACTCTGTAGAGAATTTTACTGGCGTTGTTTCTGCACGTTACCTTGAAGTCATACCTATCTTGACACAGGTGTGGATCCCACGGGTGTTTCAAAGGCCTGATAACATAAATGTATTATTTGAACTGAATACTCTGATGTTATCATGTACAACTCATCTAGACTCTAGGATCAAATATATATCCATTACATGTGTCAAAGTTCACTGGAAAAATGATCGCTCTTTGCTTTGGCTTCTTATCAGAATTTGTGGATGCAAAGCTTTGCCAGATCATATGTGCCAGAGAGTCAATGAAAATCATACTAGGTCCATAATGGCTTCATGGTGATCCGTAGGCTAATATTCTTTCTCATCGGGTTTTGACTGCTATTTCTTTGTTCTTTGTGAAAATCCATTTTTGGTGAAGCCTAACGTTACAGCCTCTATGGAAATGTGGAGTTGGTTCACATCGGAAGAATGTGCTTTAGTGGGCTCAAAATCAAATTCTCTAACACTATCATCATATCTAGCAGAACCTTGGAAACAGTTTTTACATCCATGCAACTTAGTTTTGATATACTAGAGGGCGCAGGCTTTTGTGAATTTCACCGTTATTATTCCTATCGAATCTTTTTGTGTTAAACTGTTCAGGAAACTCATCAGGAACAACTAGATAGGCTAATTCCAACAAGCTGTTAATGTTAGCTTCAAAATCTGACAAAATTTCCGGATCAGCCGTATTCATGTTCGGAGACCAATTTGGTTTAAATATGTCCCATGGAAGATACTAATTTTTACAAAATGTATTGACATTTTAAAACAGCTTTCTTTTGGTTTGAATTTCTCAACCGATCTTACAATAACTGCTTCACAACAAACATTTCACACTAATGATGTATTACATATTTTTAAAAATATTTTGTAATTTTTGTGAAAACTTATATACAAAAGTAGACCAGCTGATCTTGTTCATTTCAATAATACCTTTTACTTCTTTCACAGCAACAAAGTTCACTATATCTTATAAGTAGTCTTATTTGGTTTAGTTCATACACATGATATTATGCCAGAATAGGCTGTGATCGTATTTTGAATATATATCTATAATAACATCATAAAATCTTAACTCCCACTGTGATATTTTTTCTTATACTCTTGAATTTGGTAATATTCTTCCTGTATTTAATCGACATACATTTTCTATTATATTGAAACTTCTACAAAAAGACAAAGGTTATAAAAAAAACTTTTATATATATTGAATCTCCATCCAAAATATCATTTGTAAGTTTTTACATATGACAAAAATGTTTCCGGATAAAAATGTTCATTAATTTTAACTCGGTTAATTCCGAATACCCAGTTTTTTTATTAAAACGTCAGAAATGATTATTTGAGGGATAAAAACTTGAAATTAACGAAATAGTTGAAAAATATATGGCTTTTTGTGTTTCATATGTTTATCAACATACTGTTTCGCTCTTTACGTTTTTATTTGGAAATGTTTCAATCACATTAACAACAAAATGTAGAAATGAATGGAACACATCAAATCTCAAGTGATTGAAGATTTTTTACAGGAAGAATGAATGCAAAACTGATAAACATTTTGTAAATGAAAATTGGGGAGATACATGTTATTGTCACAGAAACAATGTTATTCTGTGCCTTATTTTATTTTCAAAATTGAAATGACTATTAAGCGGGTATTTACTTTTGTAAAAGGGGTGTATAAAAATGTTCAATGATTAAGTAGTTTTAGTTATGAGTAACTTTAATTAAAACATTTAAATATTTGTAATTAGTGCGTAAATAAATGTAATAATTGTATACTTTTTTATTTTTCTCTGTTACCTTAACTACTATTTTTTAAATTATCAGTGCCTTGAAAAAACTGTTTTTGGTCAAATAATATATGAAGCATGTCAAAAATTGTGAAAATCAAATAAATAATGAAAGTGTGCGAAATTTCAATTTTTAAAATATAAAATACATATGAAAATTCACAAATAAAAAATTTAACCTAGTTCAACAGGTACTGATGCAGAATAATAACGGATATTTATAATTAAAGAAGTCAAATCCAATTAAGACGTCTAAGGTATTTGGACAATTTTTTCGTATACAAAATATGTACTATTGATAATGGAAGAAAAAATCGCATAAAAAAATTGCTAAATTCCGAACTACTTTATAATCACAAATTAATATAACAGCTATTTAAGAAAATTAATAGTATAATAATATGAATTAAATTTTTTTAGTAGATTACATCTTACAAATTATATTTTATTAGAAAGCCGGATTTGTCCTATAATTTTGGAATTTTCGGTTTTAAATCATTAATAAAATGTTTCTTAGAGAAGTGCAGTCGAGTTACTCATTTCTAAACCAGTGAGAGGAGAGCAACTACCTCACTTTAGCCACATTCATGGTTGGGAGTATATTTTAGACTACTGTTGAAAGCAATACAATTTATAAGTACAGTGTTACAAATAATTCAGTCTTCGCTATGGGGATCTTCAAATCTATAGAAGATGTAGGGTTAAATTAGACAAAAGTCATTCCTACAAAGAAAATACAAATAACTATAGGGCAAATCAAGGTAAGCAATATTCTAAAATAGGTATTTTATCCATACCGTTTATCAAACGCTACGACATTATCAACGGAATTGAGAAAAAAATCTGTTTTCTAAATTTTGATTACCTAGAGTCTACTATGTTTTCTTTTATATCCACCATTCTAGATTTGGACTCCGTTAAATAAAAGACGTTCTTCTGCAATTTGTAACTTAGTAGCCCGAAAGAATCTTTGTCTCAAAGATGTTGCATATATTTTTTAGCTTTTGACTTCGAGAGAGAATTTTTTTTCGCTTGCAGTTGTCACCCACCTAAGCAAAGCTTCAGTATCACTATTGATATAAGTTGTAAGTCTGATTTGTTTGCTGTAAATGCCTTAATTCGCTAAATTTTGATTTGATATTGTATATAATCTGGTACGAAAAAACATTAGCATATTAAGCATACTTTCATTTTTCTGATTTCACAGACCCGTTTTATATTTGGGCGTTTTGTTAGCCTTTGCGCATCTCTGAAATACTAATTTTTGTTGTGTACCTATTATAATATTGTCTTGCTAAATGTCTTTTCTCCCCACTATTTTATTATTTCGTTTTTATTTCTTATCCACTCTTTTCTGTAGTGAGGTCAGTAAGTGTACAACTTACCAAAAAACAACTTTGACTACAGATACAGAGAGTGTTAAGTAAGAATAAGTACCATCCATACAAACTCATAATGGTTCAAGTTACTAAGGAAACTATTTTTTTCAAGACGAATGCGTTTCTGAGTGGTATACCAGGTGGTGTAATGAAAATGCCGATTTTGTAAATTATGTCTTGTAGTATGATGACTTAAAAGGACCATTTTTGTTTGACTACAACTCATTAATGTTTTTTGCGATCAACATGTCATGGCCTCTGTCGAAAAATTTAGGCTTATCTTTATGAAGTGTGATATTTCGATGAAACTCATTTTTTAAAGCATTAGTGAAACTTCACTGGACAAAAATTGAAAAATCCAATATGGCGGCCATAAGAAAAATGAAAGTTGAGGCGGCTTTCGGGATAACATAAGACGATTGAGACATGTCCTACATGCCATCTTATTCGTCTTAAAAAAGTGTGCGAATAACGTCACATCTTCACAGCTATCAAATTATCAATTTCGGATTTATTTCGAAAACCAACTGAGCGATTGTAAATCGGAAGCTAGATATCGAATGCACCAAGTTTCCTCTAAAACTGAGGATCACTGTATAGCTATCCTTCCTGAGTCACTCTAGAATAGCGCCATTAGTGAAGTGGTGTATATATGACACTTATAACTTATCGCATTCTTCGTAAGGCTCCCATTTTCAGCGCTGTATAAGACCAGAGATCAAGTAACATCGCAAAACTCGGATTTGTACCACTATGAAGAGATTATAAAGAACTTGTAGCAGGTGCGCAAACGCCTTTAATGAAGTTGGCTATTATGTTGGAATTCTTACTTATAATTATATTTTGGTTTTCTTACAATTTAACTTAACAATATATCTATCGACTACGCTGCTTATTATTCTCTGCAGCCCATCAGCACTTTTGTCAGCATAACAGTGTCGTCTGCGAACCTAAAATTATTAAAAAGTTTATTTTGCTTAATGCCTGTAAATAGAGTCTCAAAGTAGTTGTTAAATAGGGCAGGAGACAACACACATTATTGTTGGACGCCTTTATGGACAGCAAAACTTTTTGAGAGTTGATTGCCATTTTATCATGGCCGGTGTCAAATGATAAACTATGTTATTTCGGGCTGTTGTGCCGTGGGGTATACTGGTATTTCTTTCGAACCTTTCATCTGCAACTGCGGCAAACATCTCCAGCGGTGGGGCGTTGGTGATATCCTCGTAGACTGTTAGCGTGGAAACGGTCCATCGACCGTTAGAGAACTAGTATTTATTCCTATCTAATGACGTCCCCTGATTGGCCAGTGGCAAACAAAGATATTAGTAGTATCAAACAGGAATTTTTTTGTAATGCGTAAATGTTATAAATACTAAACAACATGTTTAAACTTGAAAGAATGCTTACACGTACATCAGCAATCTCGAGAGTTGGCTGTGCTGACATTCGATTCACGGAGAATTATTGGCAACTGGTCGGTACGTATGGTACGAATACACCTATTATTTGGTAACTAGTTTATATGATCAAACCTAATATCAAAATTGCAATAGTGGAATTTATTTGACTTACCTATGACGATTATATTATATTGTGCTGTTACTACGCATGTTTTTTCCACCTAAGTATAATTCTCAAGTGAGAATTATAAACAGTTTTTTCGAATTGCTAAGTAAGAAATGTCAAATAATTCTATAAGCTAAACCTTCAAAAACTCATATTTAACTGTAACATATGTAGTGTAATAGCTGTAGAATAGAAAATAAACAAATAAATCGACATAGGATAAGATTAAAAAGGTGTGGAAGTAATAGGTCCACAAAACTCATAATCTTTTAAAAAATATAATTTAATTTTCAAAAAAAAATTAGGATAAGATTCTTCATCCGCCCCGCAATATGCGAGACAAAAGTTACAAATTACTGGTATGGATATCTATATTTTTATTTTGTTATTGCAGATGAATTAAACTTTTTTTAACAGATATTTACACCTATTAAACATAGTCAAGAGTCATGAATAACATTATTTGAAATTACCAATAACTTTGATGCTATAAATTGGATTTAATTTTTATTCATTGCTTCATTTTTTAGAAGAAAATTCGAGTGCCAATTTTTTAAATTGCAATCACAAAATATCGAAAATATTTCATAAGATTCACAGGGTCTGAATCAGTTCTTAACAATATTCTCAGCGCCTATGTGTCATACTTGTTGATTTCGAAATGTTGCCTCATTTGAAGTAATCGAAGAGGAAGTAGATGAAATCATCAAGTTAAAACCAAAAATTCGTTTCTTGGACAATTAATTCAAGGAGAATACTGAAAGCAACTCTATATTAATGTAATTAATTTGTCATATCAAATTGGACTAATGTTTATTGATTCATGTAAAACAATTGTATTAGACATTATGGGAAATGCTGTTCACCACATTTTTTTCTATTAAATTTGTAATATCTTTTGTTGAAATGATAATGACGGTAACAAATTAGATATTTTGTTATACCTTATGGTCTGTAGATGTCAAAATGTAACAGAATTCGATGCATACAATGAACTACTGGTAAAGATTTGCACTTTTTTTAAACAATATTCTTAAACTCTTAAAGGAATGGTTACACAGGTTCCAAATTAATAATTATGGATCTTTTCATAAATACAAGCTGTACTAACAAAATGTTTAGTACATATATTTTCAAGCTTAGTACGTGAAAATTACCTAAATATAACATGAACATTTAATTTTATTGAGACTTAGCGGTTACCCGCCGTTTCACCCGAGTATGGAATGTAAAATTCTTTGCAAAAAGAAATAGCTTATGAAACATATGAGCTATCCAATATAACAATTTCTTCTAATTTTGTTGGACCACTTAACATAACTATATATCTACCAATCCCGAATACATTTCACCCAAACTGCAAGTGCTTATGGGCCACATTATATAACAATTTTATTCACTATTTTTTCGAATCACCTTGTATAATTGCTTCACCCTATAGTGCAACCATCCTGTATATGCTACCGTTTATTTGTCACCTAATATAACATTTTTTAATTACCTAACTATAGTTCTACTACACCCTATACCTTTTTTAAACATTTTTTAATCCACACTGTAAAACTATAATTCTACTAAGGCCCGATTCTTAACCACCATGTATATACAACCACTTAGGGGCCACCCAATATAACGTTTTTTGTACCACTCTATACAACTAAATTCACCATTCACCAACCCATTTCACCTACACCGCAACCCTACATAACAATTTCACTCAACATTTTTAAGAAATGCCTTCTATAGCTATAACTTCCATCTATATTTAAACTATCTTGTATATACTGCTGCCAATTAGTCACCCACTATAAGTTACTGTTCTATCAGTTTTTGACCCATCCTATATAATTACGTTAAATAACCATTTTTGAGATATTTTTAACCATTTATTTTGTCTGTTCATTGGGTTTTCTCTCCTCCAAATTTTTTCCTGCAACAGATAAGTATTTAAAAATTGTATATGTAGAACAAAGTGTAGTAAGGCAATTTCGTAAAATTGCCCGGATTACTGGCTGTCCGTACAGAGATTCTTCCTCACAGTTATTCTGAGAGAAAGAGATGTCTACAAAATGATCAACCAGTATTCCTGTATATAAGTAATGTATTGTAACAAGTTTAAACTACTTAACTCTATTCTTCCCTATATTTCAAATATCCTATCTGTGCAACTAATTATGAGTTACGCTATTACCTCATAATTTTTGAAGCACAGTATAAAATATAATTTCTCTCCACACTTCAATTAAACCATCCTTCATTAGCAACTTTTTCTACCTTGTTTGAGTCACACTGTGTAACGATAACTTTTATCCATAATACAGGTACTCCAAAATTTTTCTTACTTTTTTTACCCCCATTGAATAATTATTGTTCTACTCCACGCTATATTTCAACAACCTTGTATATGCAACTACTTATGGGCCATCCTATATAACATTTTTTCACCACCCTGTATAGGTTGTAGATCATAACATTTTGATAATACCCACCTGTAGATACAGCTGTAAATATACTCTGCTACATAATTCAACCATCCTATAATATGCTACTTGTGAAGTTGTGAACTACTTGTGGTTATAATAAAATTTTTTAACTACTCTATAAACTATAACTCCACTCGATCTTATATTTCAACCACCCTGTATAAACAACTGCTTCTAACATTTTTTAAACCCCTTTCATAACTATAATAATAACTCAGGAAAATTCAAATATCCTATTTATAACATATTTTTTTATCCACCCTGTATAAATATATTTCTATTTTACCCTTATTTCACCCACATTGTATATGCAACTACTTATGACCCTAACAATATAAAATTACAATTACAACTACTTACGGGCTACTTAATATACCTTTTTTTTCAAGATTTTTTAAATCCATTTAATTCTACCTATCGTATATATGGAACACCTTGTAAAATTAGACTTGATATATCAGTTGGAATTTTATTTTAAATGGAAACATGGCAAATCAGCCATTTTACGGGAAGCTTTAATGGCATGTTTTTCAGGTCTAGGGTAGGGGCAGCGCCCCCAACGCCCCCTCATCTCGGTACACCCATGAAAATGGCTTTATGTTTTCTTTCTAAGGCAGGAGTCGGCAAACCTTTTTTGTCCGCGGTCCGCGGGTCAAAATCAACCAAAATGCG
The DNA here is from genome assembly GCA_034190945.1 of Octodonta nipae. NCBI lineage: Eukaryota > Metazoa > Arthropoda > Insecta > Coleoptera > Chrysomelidae > Octodonta > Octodonta nipae. Next base: position 9,765 of record JAVLUE010000466.1, read on the forward strand.
ATTATTAAAGAGACGTTTGGGTCAGAGATATTTTCATTTGAGAAGATAATTGGGTAAATGAATATGCCGTTTTCATGCATATATACCATTGTTTTTATTGTTTTTTACACGTACACAAGATAATCACGGATTTCAACACCAAAAACACGCTAAATAATACGAAAATTGAAATTAACATCAAATCCAAACATAAACAAAGCGAACTGTCGGTAAAGTTCAGTGTTGCCTGCTCCCCTCCTGAATCGTAACGATTCTGTAATGCGTTAGTGTAGAATGCCTAGATTTAAGTATTATTTGTTACAATTGAAAGAAGTTTTGCACCGGTAAGCGTCTCGTAAGTATTTGTTTACTACTTTCAATCCATTTTTAATGTGAACAGACAAGTCTATTTATATTAGTAGTCATTGGTTATACCCAGTGAACACATTTACATAATTGTTACGTCAGAATGACGTCATGCTGTGTCACGATTTACATAATATAGAAGTCATATTTGAGTCATATATGAGTCATTATTTCACACTTCTTGACGTAAGATTCTTACGTAATATATATGACGTAAATATGACATCCATAATTGTGATTCATTTGATGTCAAGATGACATAACAATGACATAAAATTTCTTTTATATATGACATAAATATGACATGATTCTGATGACATAATAATTACGTCCATAACAATATATATATATATATACTTGAAATGTATTTTTTTTGAATCCAGTATACTGGATTAAAATTTGGTAAAAAAAAATTTTGGGACCAGAAAAAAATGTTTGTATATCTTATACTTCATTTTCGGAACTAAAGTGGGTCACTTGAAATTACCATATGGGTCACTCGTTGACTAACACCTGTTCTTAGGTTTAATCTGTGGTTAGAGGTTTCCCACCACATGTACATTCAATCAACAGAATCGCAACTCTTGCGCCCAATGAGTCAATTACCGGAAGACGATAATTTGCTGTCTCTCTTCGTCCGTGACCCTTCCACTTACGGACGATAGCAGTAAATAAGTATTAAGTATATGAAATTATAAATATATATTACAAAACTCTAGCTGGCTAAAATGAACAATTGTTCGAGGCATGAAAACACCAGAAAAAAAAAACTTCGACTAAATACTTATACCTTCATAGAAATTATTCCTAACAATATTTATAGGAATTTAATATATTTTAGGCGGATTTACAAAAAAAATGCTTTAGCTACCTACCTCCCAGCCAAATTTCATCTAGATCGAATCTTGCTGAAATTCAACCTAATGATGTAGTTTTTTAAAATATTTTCTAAAAATGACAGTTGAAAGTATTTTTATATATTGACAGGTATTTACTACAAGATTTAATCTATTCCAGTAGTTTTTGCATGATTCGTATTCAGCCTGACTGAAAGCATTTAAATATGACTAGTGGTCGCCCAGTGGTCGAAATTCGATCCTATTTCATGAAATTGTAAAAAGTATATTTTTATAAGAAACAGAGTTGTGGAGAAATCGGAGAAGTAGATGTAATGACCAAAACTGTTCACTCATATTGACAAATCTATTGAAATAAAAAGAAAATAAAAATGTAATCAAATATCAGTAACCGAAATATTTTTGACAAATGAATGACCACCCAAATTTTTAGCTGGAACCGCTCCTGGCAAAATATTCGATATAATAATTGGAAGATTGTTCTTTGTAACCTAAAAGTTTTCGTCGTTTGCGGTTTCAATCAAGTTCAGGAATATTAAAGAAAAGAGAGGACCAACAACCCTATGAGCACTTAAATATTCAATACATTCTCTATTGTCCACTGTCTGACAATTACACAACACCTTCGGGAAGGTTGTGATAATAATAAATTAATCAAATAATTAAATTCACATTAAAAACAGAACGCGTCCGAAAAATCAATACTGATCTACTACATTGACTATTTTACCAGTAAACAATAACAACGCTTGCATCTCACTTCCAGAAGTACATGCTCTAAGAATATAACAGCACCTAACGATCGCTCCCTCCATATATAATTACTCAATGTTCTGAGTTTTGACCGTCTGTTGGCGGCGGCACTGTCAGTTGTTTGGCGTTGACAGTATGGACATAAATAATGAATTTTTATTATATTTTATGAAATGAATGAACCAATATTACAAATTAATATTAGTATTCTGCAATGAAGGTCGTCAGTAGCTACTAAACAAAACAAAAATGAAGAAAATCGGTTGAGAGACAGAGAAAATGGTACGTAATCGTTTTGTCTCTGCCTATTTAAATATAGATTAATTACATACTTTTCTTTTTTTTCCTTTATTTTCCCCTGAGTATGAATATGTTAACCGGAGTACCACAGTATCTCCGGGACAAAATTTTTCAACAGTTTTTGCGTGGTGTAGGTTAATTTATTTATATATATTAACTGACGAAATACCTCCTCACCAAATTTAACAAAAATCCATACAGTATTTTTTGAGTAACGCATGTGTAGACTAATACACAGCATTTACATGGGTTAAATTGCATACATTCCCGTTTTTCTTTATTTTCCCTTCGAAATGAGATATTTAATCACGGCAAATAGTAAGCTATATCTTAACTAGAGTACTAAAGTAAGTACCTGCACACCAAATTTTATCAGATTCCATTCAGTAAGTTTTGGGTGATCAATGACGATCTATACCACCACCAAAATTTAAAAAAAAATCATGTTCAGACATGGTCTTGTTACAGTTGTATTATGAATAAGTATAAATAGTTAATTATAAAATAGATGGTTAATTTGTTCTTAATATTTAATGTGCTCCAGTTTCAGTTTATGAACTTAAATTGTGCTTTTCAATAGTTTCTTTATTATTGGCGACTAGAACTGATCTAGACTCCGAAACGTTTGGAAATATCAGAATTATCTAGTACATATGGTGTTATTCCAAAGTTTACAATCAGAACATAAAGATACCGAAACTATAATTCAGAAAATATGCATTAACTTTATTTTAATAACATCGACGTTTTTATATTTTTTCACATGATGTTCCAAAAATATTGTTAAATACTTAAATGTAATTATAGTTTTGCGTTGCTTACTATACTTTTTATATACAGGGTGTAAACGGTTTGAGTGCAAAGATTTGGAGGATCAATATACTTCGGGTCAAAACAAATCAAAAAGCTTTATAACATTTTCAAATATATACTACAGTTTTGCCAAAAAAATAAATCAAATAAAAAAGTTAGAATAGTAGATTATTTTCGGCTTCAAAATGCTTGTAAAGCTAAATATGTAAATACAAAATAGCACCTTTAATAACTGTATTAACAACGAAAATTATTATTTAAACTCTATATTGTCTGTTATAACTTGCGCTACGTTTCTGCGAACAGATGTGGCAACGTGGCCTATAAACATGCCTGGTTTAGTACATGTTTACTTTAACTAGAGCTGACCGCCGCCACGATTGTTTTTTGCTGTATCAGTTCTTGTGAGAAAATTTATATCTAAGTGAAGGTGATTAGTGTTTTAAGAGTTTTTTTGTTTTATATGCACTCAAACTATTCACACCCTGCATAATCATTTTTTAGATTAAAGAAATAATCTCACTGAGACATTATTGTGCTGCTAAAATCTCTGAATATAAATTTATTGAGATTTTAATGTCATTACAACGAAGTCAGGATAAGATTGAAACTTTTGGATTTTTTAATCTAATTTCTTTCTTCTGTGGTGTTATTGCACAAGAAAACCAAATAGAAACGAGAAGAGCTTGAGAGAAAGCTTAAGAAAACATTATTGTGCTGTTGTTTAACTGGAAACCATGGCAACAACTTTCTGTGCGATTGCAAAGCAAGCTTTCATCAACGGTTTGTCTTACGACTGGCTATGGGGTGAGCCCTTAAAGGCCATTTACAAGTGAATGATATTTTTAGGTGATTATTTCTGTGATCCACTAGAAAAATCGCATTCGCACAACATAAACAACACCCATAGGCATCGGTGGGAATCGAACCCACGGCCATAGCGGAATCAGTTTATGAGTCGTGCGCCTCAGCCGCTGAGCTACCAGACCCCTCAAAGCAAACTTCCAACATAGGTTTTATAAGGTTCATCGTGGTTCATATTATGTGTTGTCATTCTTTTCAAACTAGCGTCATCTATGTCATGTCGGATACTTGGGGAATTATCATGTATGTATCTAGGTGTTGGCATTTTCTGTAAGTTGCATTTGTTTGCCATGCGATAATCTTCCGAAAGTAAAAACCTTATTTATATAGAGTGATGGGCAAATGTGTGGAACCAAGCAAATATCTCTGGAATTATTAGAGATATCAAAATGAAATTTGGAAGGTGGATACTGCAGTACTGCCTATGTGTTTCCAATTTTTTTTACAATTTTGAACTTTCTGTTTTACCGGAAGTAATGTCGATTTTAAAATTTGCAATGAAACACCCTGTATAGTATTTTAGTTGCTGATGAAACATTTTAATGCGAATACAAAAATATCGGGTTTGATATTGTTTACTTCAATACCTACCGAGATATTAACAGAAAAGTAATTAAAGAAAGGAAAAATCTAATATCCATTAAAGAAATACATAATCATAATTATTAATAATTATTAACTAAATTTAAGTGATTTTCAAAACATCGAAACTTAATTAAACTTAATGTATTAGATGTTCAAACTGAGCACCGTTTACTTCTGGACAATAAGCAAGCCGGTTGTTAAATTCTCTAGTAACATTAGCTATTACTTCTGGTGTAATTCTCTGGATCTCTTGATTTATTCTTGCAGCTAATTCTTGCAAATTATTTGGTCTATCAACATAAACCTTAGACTTTAAGTAACCCCACAGAAAATAGTCTAGTGGATTAAGGTCGGGACTTCGTGCAGGTCATTCATAAGTACCCCTTCTTCCAATCCATCTGTGATGAAATGTGCTATCTAAATGATCTCGAACAATGCGAGCGTAATGGGGTGGTGCTCCATCCTGCTGAAACCAGATATTATTTGGTAATTGTCCATTTACCTCCAATGCCGGAATAACTTGTGTCTCCAAGAGCTGTAAATACCTATCTCCGTTTAAAGTTTCTTGTAGGAAGAAGGGTCCCACGATTCTGTTGTTATAAATGCCGGCCCAAACGTTCAATTTTTGGGGATGTTGTGTATGAGGGCTTTTGTACCCAATTAGGATTACTTTGCGACCAGTAGCGGCAGTTATGTCGATTAACCGTACCATTTAAACAAAATGTAGCTTCGTCTGAAAACACCACATTTCTTATAAAATTATTATCACGGTTACAAATATCCATCATCGTTTCACAAAATTGCAAACGTCTGTCGAAATCGTCTTCGGAGAATTCTTGAACGAGGCGTATTTTGTATGGATGATATTTTTCTCGCCTTAATATTCTTCCTACTGAACAACGGCTAATCCCATGCATATTAGCGAGGTCGGTAGTGGATGAGGTTTTCTTCCAAAGATATAGCAACATTTTGAGCTACACCTTCATTACTTGCACTTTTTAACAGTCCACTTTTTGGTAAATTGCTAACTGTTCCACTTGTGTCGTACCTTCGCAAAGTTTTCGTCACTACTGAACGGGATATTTGTGTATTCAGATGAACAATGTTAAAAAGGTCACAAACTTCTTGATGCGTCCTTTTCCTTTCCCCATACCCAATCATCATTAATATTTCTATTCTTTATCTTTCACTTAATTCGGCCATTTTACGATCAAATTAAAACAATACAATCTTTTTACGTTCAAATAAAAAAAACTAATAACTTATTTTGACAACTACTGTCACTTCTGCAATGAATTTCATGGACTACTAAACTTGATTCAGATTTAATTTGCGCCTGATTTAAACAAACGCACGTGTATTCGACTATGGAACAAGCAGTGCTGTTGGCTGTGACGGTATAATGCCACCGATTGGCCAATAGAAATACAAATCCTTACCGAGCGGTTTGTTTATATCGGGCGTAAATGAAATCTGAACCGAGTTTAGCTACCATCGAATTTTTCCTTTCCTTAGTTACTTTTCTGTTAATATCTCGGTAGGTATTGAAGTAAACAATATCAAACCCGATATTTTTGTATTCGCAATAAAATGTTTCATCAGAAACTAAAATACTATACAGGGTGTTTCATTGCAAATTTTAAAATCGACATTACTTCCGGTAAAACATGAAGTTCAAAATTGAAAAAAAAATTGGAAACAAATAGGCAATCTACTGCAGTATTCACCTTCCAAATTTCATTTTGATATCTCTAATAATTCCAGAGAAATTTACTTGGTTCCACACATTTGCCCATCACTGTATGTAATTTTCAGGTAAAAACATTTGTAGCATATTTCATTTATTTTTTTTCATTCATAAACAAGATGGAAAAAGAATAAAAAATAAAAATAGTTTGAAGCTATTCAATATTTTATTTCATAATGAATTTATATTTTACAAATATATTACAATTTATTACACTGACTTAATTTTTTTCTCGAGCAGTACAGAAAGAAATATTTTTAAAAAGTCTTTAGTAGTAACATTTAAAAAGTAACAGATTTTTTAGGTGCTACATTATTTTATAATTATCACGGATTCAAGTTTCGAAACATTTTTCATTGACATCAAAAAGAGGTTTGCTGTATGAAGGTTTAACAAAATTATTGTTTAAACATTTTCTATTATGTCTTCAAAAAAATGTTGGACCATTCGAGTGTATGACAATATCTTATAGTGAAAATATTTGTTAGTCCTTGAAGAATGTTTCACCACTTTTTAACAATCACACGTCACATATGCACATTTAGGTCAATGTCATGCATAAAAACTTAAAAATGTAGATGAAAAAATCTTTAGGTATATAGGTATGGGCAAGCTTTTAGGTGATGATTACAAAAGATATTTTGTGCTTTTTATATATTAGTATAGTCACTGAAATTTTATTTCATCTTAATAATTACAAAATGTATGTTTTTTATTGCATAATCAGTTTCATATTTAATAACTGAGTGGGGTATTTAGTTTATCTTATATCTATTGACTAGAACTTAGACTAACAAAGTCAATGCTTTGTCTAAATAATAACTGACGAAATTATTTTATCAGAGATGAAGATATATCCCCATTTTTAAGTGTTCGAAATAATAAGTTGGTATGATAAATATTAATATAAATTTTGTGCACACTTCTGGTTGAATCTACCACCTAAAAGCTTTCATATCTGGCGATATATACAAAATATTGGAATGTATCAGAAAAAATGGCTATAATCAAAATAGCTATACACGGGCTTCCGTGATATACATTCTTCAGTCAAATGTTTCTTCATTTACTATAAATGTATATATAAAAAATTAAGTAAATACATTAGGCATATTTATATATTTTGAGCAGTATAAAAAATTAAGTACAATTACGTTTACGTGTTAATCATCTCGATTGTACATTATTATGTTTTATTTATTCTTACTATAAAATATTTCAGATGAGTTGAAAAATAATTCCACTGGTCTCACGCTATTTAACCGGTTTCATTTTTCGGTCCATAGGAGATTTTTCAGTTAATTTTCAGTCGAATTAAACCCCACTTTTACAAAACATATAAGTAGAATTATACTGATAACGAAGGTAGTTGCAAAACAATACATCATATAATTGTTGTAAGAGCGTGGGAGAGGACACTGGAATATATATTTTGGAAACCAAATATCACACCAAATATGATTGTATTAGCGTACTATAAATTTACATATAGACTAACATCCCAATTTGAACGAAATTTTTAGCACTTTAAAACACTGAATTATTGCTATGCTTTCAGATAAAACTTTTTGTTAATATATTTAGAATCATTTAGTAGATAAACAGTCTTTAAATACTTTCTTAATATTGATCTACATACAGAAATCATACACTGATTTTCTAACTAGTATCAATACTTGTTATTAAAATTGAAAACAAACCTTCATACAATCATTGTACTGTCTCATTCTCAATTTGACGGATGGAAAACAGCTTATTTAATAACTGAGGACTAACATTACAGAGTACTTTAATAATGTGATATGTGAAAAAATAATATTGTTTTGATTATATTCCCCTATAAACAAATTTGTTTTGGTGTTTCGCCCCTAATGTTGAAAACGTTACAACTAAAAATCTCAAAAAATTAAAACATTCACTTTTTGAAGTCGAAATAACCAGCGCATTTTGCGCAAATTTCACTTCAATATTTTAGTATAAATATGGCAATAATAAATAAATATTTTATAGAAAATGTACAAAATTTGGCAGGATATGTAAAAATCATCGGCTGATGTGATATAATCAGAATGGCAACAAAATGTCTGATTAATCTAATTTTCGTTGTTAAAAATGGACGTAAGCATTAATTTTTTAAAATGATATCCATCGAGTCTAATATTATTATAATCAGTTTTCATGGAATTTACATACCCGCATAAATATATATGTCTTGGAAAGACGAAGTATGTTTAAAGATTCATTGCTAGAAATTAACATATTACACAATATATAACCTATATGCAAAAAAATCACAAAATAATTCATTAAATAATTCACGGGATCTTGCGCAAAATCTGTTTAACATTTTGATTGGGTCGGTGTTATGATAATAAATAATAAGCGCTAAGCTGCCACATATATTTGGAAAATCACTGATTTATATATATATATATCGTTTTCTCACCACAGTAGGTACATATCGTCCCGGAAACGCTCCTTATGTAAATACTTTGACACAATTTTTGTTTCACTAGAAAAAAAAACAGTACGAAAATCACATTTATGTTTCTTCTTTTTAATTTAAACTAGAAAACCTTCGGAACCGTTCACTCGAATTTGGGCCCTTATGTTTTGCACACTGTTCATAATTTTTTTTTGATGCCCTACGAGTGTGATTCCGAGATCTGTGAGTTCTTTGACTGTAAGATTCACTACGGCGTCCATGGATTTGATCCCGCCGGCATGGAAGTTTTCAAGGTATCGCGCCATTTTGATGGAGTTTAACCATTCTTCGACGGATACAAAGTTGGTGAGATCGGGGGCGTCGGCGGATAGGGGATTATTTGATCTGAAAAGTGAACAGTTTTCATTAAAGACAAATTGGAATTAAAAATATAGTTACGAAAGTAAAAGTAGGTACATTGTGACACTCGTTTCTTTCGATATTTGAGTTGGTTACATGCAAAAATGTATCCACTAAAAATAATGATAGTAAAGTCGTTATTAACCATAATGGTTTATTCAAAAGAATATTTATTAATCGGTCGGTTTGAATACAATTTATAACTTGTTGTTTGTTCAGAACGCGTTTCTCAATTCATTGATGTTGATTGACAAGGAAGAATATGACTAGCAAAAATAAATAAACTTTGATATTACAATATCTTTAAAAAAGTGAATCTTGTGCCTTTTGCTGGCAAAGAAGAGATGAAAAATTACAGATATCTTGAGTGCATTCTACGAATAAAAATAAATAGTCAGTGAAAACCAAACGCACACGTTACATATCACAGAAGTCACGAGTTACGTAACGACGAAAACCTATAAGTAACGTAACATTGACAGAATGTGTAAGTAAAAAATTACGTTTTTATTATGTAACAGTTACAGTATTAGTTATGCAGAACTTTGAAGTAAAACTGATGTAAAATTTATGTAATTATGTTACTTTATAGTTTTACGTAAATAAGTGTGAAATATTAACGCAGATGTTATTTAATTGTAAATCGTTATGTAACAACATAACGTTTTTTCTGTTCTGTAAATTGGAGATCAGATTTACAGAACGGTGCTCACTGGGTACATTATCCAGGTGGATAGTAAGCAAAACTTTTAAAAATAAAAAAAATGTTGTCCAGCTGAAATTTTAAAGACAATTGCTGTATGAACAATGACCTGGCATTGAAGAGAACATTGGTAACAGTGAAAGCACAACAACATATGCATAGCCAAGAAAAGGTGTTTTATAAGGTAACAAACATCAAAATATGAGATACTATCATCAGGATAATTGTTTTCAATAACTAATTTTTAGGAATTCAAATTAATTTTTAAAAATTAAAGTTAAAATTTTAGTATTGTTGAAATGTGGATTAAATTTTTGAGAAAAACAAGCGTCACAATGACCCAGAGAAAAATTTGCTACATAACCAAAAATTACAACTAACATTGATGTAGGTATTGTTGTTTACAAATGTACTTTGCATCATCA
>JAVLUE010000467.1:0-134063 GCA_034190945.1 Octodonta nipae
GGTAAGTGTTTTGGAACTTTTGGAACGTATTTTCTTTATTTGGTGATGATTTTGGATCAAATTCGGGTTTTGATGTTTTTTAACAGTTTTTTCCCGTTTTTGACGTGTTTCAAGAGGGGGGAGGAAAGGGTTTGAAACATTGTAAACAAGACATCAATCAGTTTTTCCTCACTTTTCCACTGATTTCGGTGAGAATCCATCAAGAAGAGAAAGGTTCCAACGTTCCAACAAGCCAAAGTTCCAACAAGATTTTCATTTTGAGACATGAATACAACACGGATGACGTTTTAATCCCACCAACAACTGTGTGTTTGTGAATTTTAATTATACCAAATTATTTAGATTTGCATGTTAACTCTCTCTCTCTCTCTCTCTCTCTCTCTTCGGTCCCGTTTGAACAATCCTTTGATTCCAGGCTTGGGAAGTACAAAAATATGGCGATAAAAATATTTTCTTTCACTTTACTAGGATTTGGATGATGTACGGATTTTCAAGGATTCAGCCTGTCAAAATGCTCGAACCAGCCTGAATTTTCGAGTAGCGGATTCCAAGAAAAAATTTCCAACTTAAAACCTTTTTAATTACATTGTTTCCCTGTTTGTTTAGAGGGGGGGGTGGTTGTCAGCTTATCAACAGCCAAATTTAGCAATTTTTTCAATTATTTTTTAAAAAAATTGTTTTACAGTACCCGTGGCGCCTTCTTCTGTTTGAAAATTAAACTTTCTAAAAATAGTTTTTCTAAAAAAACCTAGAAGAATTCTACAAAATTTATTTATTTGAAAAGTTTAACGTATTTTTACTCCAAATTTAGTTAGTTTTTTTCCTCAAAAAGAATTCTTGATTGTGAGTTACAAAAAAAACCATTCTAGGCCCTCTGCCCTAACCAGAAAAAAGAAAAAGAATTCCCATTCAAATTCAGAATCGATTTAAATCATTTTTGCTTTGAATTGAACAACAAAATTTGTTGTTGTTGTTCAGTTTATTTTTCTCCTGAGAGAAAGAGCCCGGGAAAACTTTATTTATTCTTATTTTCATCATTCAACCATTCAAAAAAAAACATATTTTCAAACATATTGGACCAGGGAGCCAAACAGAGCCAGGGAGCCAAAACAGAATACTCGAACAAACATATCAATTCAATTTATCAGATTGCATTAGGAAAACGGTTTCTTCTTCTTCTCTCTCTGTTCTCGTTTGTCTATTTATTACCAATTGTGCCCTATTGTGCTAGATCACTTAAATTGAAATAATTTATAAGAAATTTTCTTTTCTTATTTTTTTTTCCCACTCTGACTATACAAGTTGTTCGACAACTTTCTACAAAAATTCTATACAAGAAATGAGATTCTCAAAATTGAAATTTCATGATTGAAACCTTGATGTTATGAATGATTACTGTTATTTGTTATTGTTGTTGCCATTCCAATAATCGATTAGCCCTGAGGGCCTGAGGCATCATTGGCAACACTTCACTCTCTGGTAGGAAGAGTAAAGTGAAAAAAAAAAAACGTAATATTAAAAAATTTTTTTCGGGATTCCATTCACCCGAATCATCTGGGACATTCTCAAGTTTACAGGAAGAAAATTCGGGTAGAATTTTCTCTTCCAGGGTAAGGTTACAATTTCTTTACCGATTCTTTATCGGTCGGTTTTTGTTTCACGACTTCGGGCAAACGGATTTTCTGCTTCTGTTCAGTTTTTGTTTTAATTCAATTTGAAATTCATTTGGCGTTTCGATGATCAAGTGTTCAAAGTGATGTTTAATTTAAAAATAAAAGTCTCTCTCTCACACTCTCTTATTCCAGGGAAACAAACTCTCTTGGATCCTGGAACAATACCAAGACAAACGGGAAAAAAAACTGAAATAAGCCTGTTTAAAACCTGATGATAAAAAAAAAAAAATTCAATCATTATTGGTTGATTTGAGAGGCAGGCAGGCAAACAAACAAAGCGAATCAAGTTTATAATTAATGTTCCATTTGGAACAATTCAAACGATGTGTAATTTTTGAGTTTTTGAAATTTAAGAAATTGTGTTTAGTGTTTTTCACAGAAAAAAAAATCCCGGTTTTGGGTTGTCGGTAACACAATTAGTGAATTTTTTACAATTTGATTCTGCCAACGACTGAAAACACCCGAAAGAAAAGGTGAATAAATTTGAATTTCAAAGCGAAAAAAATGTCTCTAGGAAGGAAACAACTAAAAAAATTTACGTCGGCAGGTAGAAAAACAACCGAACGAACCAGAAAAAAGAAACAGAAACAAATCAAACTAAAATTTAAATCAAATTAAAACCTGGTGTGTGTGTTCTCATTGAGTTTGATCCCGAGAAAATTGAGAAAACTCTTTCTCTCTGTTTTCAAATTCAAAATTCTAAAATTTTTTTTCTCTTAATTTTCTTTGTCATCATTCTCCAAGAGTTCTAGGCCCGTGCTGGGTCTATTCTGGGCCATTTTCTCAAGAAAAAACTCTTTTTCCGAAGAAGAAGAAGAAGATATCGATTCTGGGTGATGAAAACGTTTGTCTGAAGCAAACTTCTGTGGTATTCATCTGTTTTTAAGAGTTTCCCGTTTTGTACTACACTTGACTTTCTATTCCGTTCTATATAAAAACAAGGTTCTTTGGATCCATTGGATCCTTGCCAAGCTTCGTAGAAGAACATAACCTCAAACAACCATCCAAAAAACAAGCATCCAACAAAAAAAACTACACAAGAGTACCAGAAAGCTTTAGAATAACCAGAAAAAGAGATAGAACTCGAAAAAGAAGAAGAAGAAGCCCGAGAAAAATGGCCTCCTCACACACACACACACACTACGAATGTTTTGAACGCCGAATTGCTTGGCGCCACAAACAAAACGAAGGAACAAAAATATACCAACTGTGTGTGTGTGTGCGAGTGCAACGTACAGAAAAGTGCCTTAAATACTATCCCAAGAAAACAAAACACAACACTGGTGAACAACCAGAATCAGAGAATGAGAGTGAATGAGAAACACCAGAATGAGACCAGAATAAAATAAAAATAAATAGAAGTTTTTTTTTATTATATTATATTATATTCTTCTATTAGTGTGAAACACTTTTCTGGTATTGGTAATGTTTTTGTCTTTTTCTCTCTCTCTCTCTCATTCATTCTGGGTCTATCTAGGACTCTCTCTCTCTCTCTCTCTCTGGTTCGGTCTCTCTTTTTAATACACCCTAATTCAAATCAAAATTCACTTCATGTTTTCAATGTTTTGTTTGGTGGTTCTTTCCATTTCTTCTCCGTCTCGTCGTGTGTGTGTGTGTGTGTGTGTGTTTCTCTCGTACACTGAGTGTTCAGTGGTGATCTTCTTGGTGGATACCAAGAAAAAAAGAACCAAAGAATCCAGAGAATGTAGAGTTCCAGAAAAAAACAAAAACAATCTTCATTTAGTCACTGCCGTCATTGACGCCGCATTATCACTAACGACGCCTCATCACCATTACCATCACCATCACGATCATCATTATCTTCATAGCGACACTAAATTTTTGTCAGAAAAAAAGAAAAAAATTCTTCTTCACTTATTGGAAACAAGCAACAGAACCAGAGAATCCTAGTTTTTTTTTTGGGTTTTTCTCTTTTTGGTTCGATTAAGTTGTATCAGAGAAGAAAAAAAAGTATTCAAATATTCCAAAGATTGTCTATGCCACATGTCGAGATGTTTCAATCAATGGTGGTTTCTTTTTTTTCCCATTTCTCTCGGGTTCCATCGTGTTCCATCGGGCTCCATCAAACTCCACCGGGCTCCATCGGGTTTTGCTTCAATTTTTTTTTTAAATATAAAATTCTGTGTAAATGATAATGTTTTATGATGGTGACTTGAATGTCTTCTTCATTTGGTTCAAGTGTTGTTGTTTTTGGCAGTGATGATGCAATAATAATGGTGTTTGATGATCATTATTATCATAAGAAAACAACAAACAGCAAAATGGTTGCATTAATGGAACAACTAAAACATTCGAAAAACATTGATCGTTCTGTATGTTCAACTTGTTTATGGAGCTTGTTGTGTTTCAATTCATTCAAATCATCATTGAATCATTTTTTTTTTCCATCATTTTAGCCAACCGTTTTTTTAATCAAGTTTTTTTTCTGTTGTTGTTATTTTGAGTGAAATATGTTTCTAGGCACCTGAAGAAAAATTTACCTGGTGAAAAAAAAACCTTCACAATGCCAAAATTCAAACTAAAAAAGAAAAAAATCTAAAAGAATCCACTAGAATCGATCCTAGAAAGAATCCATTCAACAAAAACAACAAGACGAAATTATTTTCATTAGTCACAAAAGTTTTAGTTCTGAAGTTCTGAAGTGTACTCTGGGAAGGAAAAAAAATGTCTTTGACCATTCCGATCGAACAGTCGCCAAAGAAACGGAAGAAAAAAAGACGACTGAAAGATTCATCTTCACATCTTCGACACCATAACCCAGAAAGAAGATTGAAATGTAAAATCCTTCGAAAAACATCTCCGGTTATTGGTTATCCGGGAAATGGATACTTGTTTTCCAACCAAAACCAAGAAAAAAGTTCCATAACTGGGAACCATAAAAAACGACAAAACAAGAATATTGCGACATTTTTAAATAGCTGTTCGAATGGAAATCTTCATAATGATTATGATGATAATGATGATGATCGTCAAATAAATAATGTCGTTGTTCAATGTTTTAGTTGTTGTTGTTGTTTCTCTCTGTTATCTTCTCATTCAATTTCATCATCTTCCTCTACTAAATTTTTCGATCAAATTTTCAATATTCTTCAATCATCTAATATAAAAATCGATGATTTAAATATCAATATCGATGGTCAAAACATCGATATCCCAATTGATGAGCAACGAGAAAAGTTGAAAAAGTTTATTCAATCATTCGAATGGGATCATTGTGGATCGAAAAATCGAGCATCGATTGAATCAGTCCCCGGGCCATCGGTCAACAGCCACATCAAAACCAAAGCAAACTTTACCAGCTCAACACGTTCACCGATTGTAACGTGGTTTTTGGTGTTACTAGTTTTTCTATCCATTCAATCGATTTTCATTGGAACCACACTGGCCATGTGGATCATTGGTAAACAGTAGAGCAATGTTTTCTATTTTAAATATACCAAAAAGCCTAGTTCTGTTTGTTCGAAGAGAAAAAACTAATAAATCCACTCGAGAGAAAAACCCAAAACTTACAATATTTCTACATTATTGATAATTGATATCAGTTTTTTTTCTGGTTCTAATAAATAACTTAAAAGAGTTTCTAGGCTTTTTCTCCTATCTCTAAGAGAAAATGATTCGATTTCTGATTGGGCTGTGGACATTTGATTATTTGATCATTTGGCCAATATTGATCTCATTCTCACATCTTAACAACAATATTTTCATTGTAACATTTTCTGGTTTGTTAAAAGCCAAAACCTGTCAATGGGTTTGTTATTTATATGGAGAGACCCAAGAAACCAGAAAGAAAGAGAGAAAAAAACCCAAAAAATACAAAAGACCCGGGTTTCTTTCTCTCTTGGTTTGAATCTTCTATTGATTTGTTCGAATGTTTTTGGAACAACAACTAAAACCATCAAAACACATTAACACAGCACCACAATTCGTGTGTGTGTGTGATGATAACCCAATGTGGTTAAGTCGGTTAATGGATTTCTTGTTCTTCAATGTTTTGTTTCGGTTATTTGTTGGTTGGTTGTTGTTTTACCGACAATAACCGAATAAGATACATGAGAAAAAAAAACTCTCATTATTCTTTTTTTCGGGTTGTTTTGTGAGGTTGATTTTGCCCTATCTAATAGTAATTTTGTCAATATATTAACACACAAAATGAGATGGGAAAAAAAAAACAATAAAATGCCATACGGTGAAGCTCGCTTTTAAGGAGAAATCGATAAATCTTTAAGAAAAAAAAAAAAACTGTAAAACAAAACTAATTTCGTTTCGTTTTGGGAAGAATTTTTTTCTCCACTTTTAAGAGATTCTTCTCCAATCTATTGATTGAATTTTTATTAAAAAAAAAAACTCTTCTTCTTGTTTTTTTTTTAATTTCAAAAGCTTTTAAAATTGAAATTAAATTGATAAAAAAACAAACAAACAGTATTTCTGGTTGTGTTTTTTGGTTCCCAAGAAAAAAAAAAATTATGATCGTCTGCGTCTTGTCTTAAACCAAAAGAAAAAGTGTTCCAACACTAATTCACTGGAAACTGAGCAATTTTTTAATTTTTGAAAAACGGAAACACATCGAGGGCGTAAATTGAATATCAAATCGGTCTAAGACCCAGTGCTCAACGACCCTAGATGATTCTGATTCAATCATTTCTCAGTTTTAATTTTTTTTCTTGAAAACAAAAAACAATTCGGCTAGATTGTTCTGGAACCCTGGGACCCGACATTCGATTTATGATTTTTTTGTCTCCTTTATTCGCGAGAAGGAAAAAAATAAATAAATAAATTCATTAATTTTGATTAGTTTTTATTTATTTTTGAAGCGAAAACACAATAATACTAATAATAACGTTTATTATCGTTTTGTTGTTGATTTACAGTTTTAATTTTGTTCTTATGATTGTTTTTAATGGAACACCATTGCCACCTTCTTAAAGAAAATTTTCTGTTTGCCACGATCCTTCAAGAAGCTAATGAAATAAATTTCTATAAATATATTTCTCGAAACAAGCTGTTCAGTTCAAGTGATGAAATAGTTTTACTTTTATCTATCAAAAAATTTGGCAAAATAAATAAATAATCTATTCATTCGTTCTGTTTGACACAAATGACAACAACACCAAACAAAACGTTTCTAGCTTGTTTTTATGATTCTCTTGTGAGAAATATTTTTCTTTATGGCTCTTATAATGTTCTCATAGATGAAACATGGTCCCATCAATATGTTTTTTCCTTCTCCTTCGGATCAAACCCGAAAAGTTCGAGAAAGAGGAAGAAAAAAATTAACAAAATAAAGCTTATTGTTAAATAGGAAATTTTTCCTAGAAATTTTGCTCGGAGCAAAGTTAAATAGACAGAAAGAAAAAATTTATGCTTTAAAAAAATCTTTAGACTAGGCCCTTGCCTACCAGGGCTCTACTGTACCACCACTGGTTCCAAGTTTCTTTAAGAAATTTTTCTTTCTTGCTTGGTTTTTGTGAAAACAAATTGCTATTATTATTATTTTTTTTATCGTCATTTAAAACATCTTCGATTTCTTGTATTCAATTTGTTCTGGTTCTTCTCTGGTTCTGTTTCTCACAAATTCTATTTAATGAGAATAACTGAAATGAATGGATGGTAGAGAGAAAAATTCAACATTTAAAATCACAATGCAATTATTACAACTGGTGCTGTTTGAAATCTTTGAAAGAAAAGCCCGAGAAAAAAAACCCCATTGTCTGTTTCGATGTGTTTTTTTTTTGGAAGGAGATTCATCTTATCTTATTAATGTTGTTCGTTTTCGTTGTTTAAACTTCTTTGTATAACTAAAGTGGTTCCTGGTTGTTGTTCGGATTGTTTTGGGTTGTGTTTCCCTTAAACAGACAGACAAACACATCATTCATGTACCAAACCTCTTCTTTCAACCAAATAGGTTCCAGGGGACCCGAGAGAACCCGAATAAAAAGAAATTAAACACAGCATCAAAAAAAAAAAAAACATTTAAACTATGATTTGACTAGAGAGAGAGAGAAACACAACAGCCAACAAGATCAAAGAGTTTCTACATTGTCATTCTCTAATATTTGATCCTAGATGTTGGTTCCAAAAAAAAAAACTTTTTGAATTTTAAGATGACAAAACAAAATGAAAAAAACGGTAAAAATTGGAGTTGTTCCAGAATCATTGTTTCGTTTTTTTCTTCTGCTTTGCAACATTGGCAAAGTTTATTTATTTTATTATGGTTATTATTAAGCTTGATACCAAAAAAAAAATAAACATAAAATGCAATCGATTTCGATTCGTTTCGTTTTTTGATACCATAATAACCATAATAATAGTATAAATTCGTTTTTTTTCCAAAACCAACCAGAGTTCATATACATATGAACGATGTTTAGAGAATAAAAATTTTTTTGAAAAGAAAATTTGTAAAACTTTCTCCGATTTTTTTGTTCTGTTTTTGTTCTAAGTTTTTTCCTATTTCTTTGGTTTGAATTGAAATAACGTTATTATCGAATAATAATAAAAACTATGTAACAAAACAAAACAAAACGTGAAATGAAAAACATTCAAATAGAACTAACAAGAGAATCTCACACACAGAGTATCATTATTTGATTATTGACATCGCAAAAGCTTTCTATTCTATTTCTCAATTTTCTCAATGTGATACACGTCAATTTATTCATCCCGAGACAGTATCCAAAAAAAAATACCCGAAAAAGTACTCGAGAAAATACCGAGAAAAAAAAAAACCCGAGAAAAAAAAACCCGAGAATAGAAAAAAAAAAAAACAGTCTGAGAATCGTAGAGAAACCAGTTTCGATTTGAAGCTTGTTAGTTGCCAATGCCAGTGTGTGATCTATTATAATACCAATAGAAAGAGAGAGAGAAAGAAAACCAAAGATTGCTTTAGTCTCAAGAAGATTCTCTAGGCCTAGCAAAAAGAATCCTTGGATTCACCACCACCACCCTCCTAGAAAGCACATATGCTAATTTGAATAGAGCTCTAGCGTTTTTTGTTAAATAAAATTTTCATACGAAAAATTTAAAATAATTCCTGAAAAAAATTTTTTTTTCTCTATTCAAAAATTAATAAAACAATGATGATTTTTTTTTTGGTTGATGTTTACCAAACCTAAAAAACCCAAAATTTACCAGAAAAATCGATAATAATTCGGTTTCAGAGAGAAGGAGAAGTCAAAAAAAACTTAAGCACATTGTGTATGAAAGTATTAGTAAATTTTTTTTATGAGAAAAATATTTTTCTGGCTCTCCTATAGGTCTCATGTAATAACCAAAAATAAATACTTTCACGTATCTAAAATTCATTCAGACTTGTCGTTTCTAAATTTTCTCGTTCTCTCTCAACCAAACCAGAATGGATGATTTATTATTATTTTTTAGTTTTTTTTTAATAGCCTTTTTCATCATCAGCATATTCTCGGGTAAAACCGGAGCTTAGTTTTTCTCACTTTTTGTATAAACCGTTCAGATGAAGTTTATCTAGTTTGGATCCAAATAAATTTGCTTGGAACCAGAATGAGAAAAAAGAAGAAACTGTTTGTCTTTGCTGGCTTGTCTGGTTCTCTCTCTCTCTCTCTCTCTCTCTCTCTCTCTCTCTCTGGTAAGGTCTTTCACATCTCGCTATTTCAGAGAATAAAGTTGTATACTAAAAAACAGCAAAAGATTCTTGGCTTCAGTTTTTTTCGGTTAATTTTCAACTTCCAGCCAAGTGTAACAAAAAAAACAGAGTTGTTGTTGATTTTTTTTTTCACACAGACAATCACAAAGACCGATCCAAAATGTTTGGATTTTTCCCTTTGACATCGAAACAGTACCGGGACTTGATTTTTATTGGATTTTTTTCTTTCTCTTTGAGCTTCGGTTCATACTAGCTTTAAAGAAAGATAAAACCAAAAAACGTTTAACGTTTTACATTGTTTCAAATAGCCTTTAATGGAACCAGAGAAATGGAATCAAGTCTTGTCCATAATTACATAATGAGAATGAAAGAAAATCAAGGAGAGACCAGAAAGAGAGAGAGAGAGAGAGATCAGAAAACTTTTGTCAAAGTTTTTTGTGCAGAAAAAGTCTTGAAAGAGAGTTTTTGGGTTTCAAACCTTGAATTTCAAGAAAAACCAGAAAACAAGAAATGTCAAGAAACTTTGGCACTATTTAGAAATCACCGTTTATAATTGTCAAACAAAATATTATTAATAAAACTTTTTCTGGTTCCCCATTTTTTGGTTGAGACCCAATTGTCTGTGTGTGTGTGTGTATGAGGAGACTAGAACAGCACATCAGCACTTTGACAACTTTTTTGAAACAATGATGACATAACATAGCTCTCAAGAACAATAAACAGCTCTTCAAGAAAGCTTTCGGTCCCACACTAAAAAGAGAGACAGAAAAATACAATTATCAATTTATTTTTTCCTAGTAAAATTTGTGGCAGAAAAAGTGTGCTAGGTCTCATTCTACAGTGAGCCCATCTTATTCTTATTCCATTATTCATCAAGAATGGGAAAATGAAAACAAAAGAATGGAACAGAAAGTCCAAAATTCTGGTGCCAAACAGCCAAAAAATTTTTGGGTAAAAAAAAAATTACAGAAAGAAACCAGAAACCCAGAAATGATGATCAGCTTCATTTCTCTCATAGACTTTTGTTTCAAGACTGGTGTTTGATGTGTGTGTTTAGCTGGGCACCTTCACACTGTGGTCTTGAATTCATCTTTCAAGAATTTTATTCAAAGAATTTTATTTATTACAAACACATTGCACTTCATTTTTCTTATTTAAATTTCATCTTGACTCTGTTCATTATCATCATTTATAATCTCAAAACCGAGGCTAGCAATAAAACCAAAGCAAAGCAACGAAAAAAAAAATTGCTTAAACTAAAACTGGGTTCGGCTGTGTGTATGGTTGATGCCATTCATCATCAGCAATTCATCAGGAATTCATTGAATTCATTAATAAGAAACGAATGAATAATGATGGATGGAATAGCCATCAATTGGCTTGAATTTTTTCTCAAAAAAAAAAAAAATTAACGAAATTTCTTCAGAATTTCTTCAGAATTTTGAAGAGTTTCACTGGCTCAACATAAACTCTCCTAGTTTAAAATTTTTTCATGGGAAACTTTTCGGGATGACCATTCGGTTTCGGGAAACTTTTTTTTTTGAGAAAAAAAAAACGTTAAAAAAATTTTAAATTTAATTTTTTTTTCTCATCAATTGACAGATGGTTGAGCGATATTGTCTTAGCGTTGACGGCTTAAAACTTTTCAAATTCTTTTAGAATCGAGATTAAACAGTTGACAGTTTTCAGTTTTTTTTAAACACTTCCATATGGAGCTTTGAAGAGGTATTAGCATAAGTTTGAATATTGGCTTGAATTCAATTCAAGAAGGAATTTGGAAAAAAAATATTGGATTTTTTTTTTTGTTGCAGTCGCTCCTCGAAATGGCGCCCACTTTCCCGATCTCATCATTGATTCTGATCAAGGTTTCCAATTCTCTTCTCTTTCTTTGGTCTGGAAAAGTTTCCAAGAAAAATCGTCCCGTTGAGAGAAGCTTGGTGTTGAGAGAGAGAGAGAAAGAAGTTTAAAATGTTTCAATCACCTAAACGCACCAAAGACATACATTGCCTAGCTAACTTGAATCCCAATGTGTGTTTCGTGATGAACTCGGGTCCATTGTTGTACCGGGAGTCTAAAAAACTTTTTTCTCGGGCCTAAAATTCAATTTTCCATTTTTTTCTCGGGATATTTTCCAAATTGGATTCTCAGCACGAGAAGAGAGAAAGAGGAAAACCAGTTCTCTTGAAAAGTATTTGATGCTAAAACTGACGAAGTGTGGCAAAGTTTCGTTTCGTTTCGTTTCGTTTTTTTTTCTGATGTCAGAAAAATCCGCTGTTGATGGAATAACATTTTTTTTCTTCGGGAATTGTTCGGGAACCTGGTCTCTAAAAGGAAAACTCAATAAATATCATCAATTTGTTGGGAAAATCAATAGCCCATCATCATCATCATCATCATGATGGTCGTCGCTGGCTTATCGCTTCAAATTTTTTTTTTAGGCCTAGAATTGATTTTTCTTAAATTCCCGATTGACCTGGACCAGTTTGGTGGCCTACTTAGGGCCTGATTTTAAGTTCAACAAAACAGTTTTCTTAGTTTTGAAGAAAATTTTGACATTTTTGAGAAAGTTTTTTCTATGAAAAAGACTGTCAAATGCCTAATACACTTCTGAAATTGATTTTTTTTTTTTTTTTGGTGAAGTTTTTCAAACGAAAAACAGTACTCCAGATTCTTTCAGAATGGTTCCAATGGCTCCTGGATTTAATTTCTGATTTTTTTCATTTTTTTTTCTTGTTCTCGCAAAATTGGAACAATCAAGGATTCATTAATTTTATTTGATCACATCAATATGACAACAAATCATGGTGGAGATTCATTATCTGTTGTCTCATTATCTTCATCCCAAAAAATTTGTCCCAGAGAAACATGAAAACAATTCCAAACAGAACTTTGGATGGAGCCCGACCAATATGAGGAAATCCTCATAATGATCATTGAATCGAATAATCATGGTAGAAATGTAGTGGCTCCCAACAGAAAAAAAAAAATCTACTCTGAGATTAAACCAAGAGAAACGAGAACGCCCGGGTACTTAAATGTTCATCAATACTTAATAGATGTGTACCAGTGTGTAATGATTCTGGATCAAACTGATGATCATAATGATGATGATGATTTGAGCCCAAAAAAAAAAAAAATCATCACAAAAAAATGAATTATCTTCATGAAAAACACACTTGGATCCAATTGGGCCCAATAAAAACCAAAACTTTATGAAAACAACAACAACAGCAACAAAGACCCAACTGACCAATTCAAATTCCAGAAACTTTATTTATTTTTTTTCAGAAAAATAGAATCAAGTTCCAAACAAACAACACTCCACAACACAAATGAAGGGCCATTCAACCAAAAAAAAAACAAAAAACTTTGATCATGAAAAGCTTTGGTCACTTGAAACAAACTGTTTTTAGGATTTTTTCAGTTTTTTTTTCTTTCTTAGTTCCAAAAGTTTTGGAACAAAACGACGAGAGGAAAAAAAATTGATTCGATTGGTCAGTTCGTTTGCTTGTTTGCTTGCTTGTTTTTTTCACTAAATTTAATTGAATAATTGCTTTGGAAAAAAAAACCCAAACCAACTGCTTTGTGTGTGTGTGTGTGTTTAAAGTTATACAGTTTGTCTCGTTCCATTTGGAATTTAATTCGATTCTTTTCTTCTTCTGATTTTATTTGGTTCGGCGTGTTCGTTATTCTTTTTCTTCTAGTGTTCTTTATCAGAAATTTCATTGATCTTTTATGTGATGGCAAACTGTGTTTGTTTGTTTGGCTGATTGTTTGTCAATGATGGTTTTCTGTTTTCTAGTTTGTTCTTGGAACTTCTTGGAACGTGCTCAAATCCAACAACAGCATAATTGTTGTTGTTATTGGATTCGATTTTTGTTTTACTGGGTTCGGTGCTCGTTTTCATTTTGGATACAATCTTCGATCTAAAGAAGATCTGAAACTTTTTTCTTTGGGACAAACAAAACCAAAAATGGTCCCGAAATAAAACCGTGTGAAACCCGAAAAAAAGTTTTCGGGAATTTTTTTCTTGGTCACACATTTGAGAATCACCATGTCATTATTATTGTCCAAAGCATTACATTATAACAAGTAAATTTATTTACTTTTCCCGTTCTGTTTGATTAAGTTTCTACCCGAAAACAGTGTGTGTGTGTGTGTGTGCCTTCAATTTCAATTTCAAATTACTTGATGATCATTATCGTTATCATCATCATCATTTGTGAATGACCCAAAAAGAGAGAGAGAGAGAGAGAGCTGTGTTCATCATGAACAACAAAATCTCATTGTCATCATATGTGGCAGCCTAATTCAATTCGGAGTTCCAAGAAAAAAAATAAAAGAAAATTTTCGGGTAAAAACGAGTGATAGGAAAAAAATTGGGCCCGATTTTCGAATTTTTTTTTTCAAAGTCAATTTTGGTCCAAACTATTTCGAACGACCCGAGAAAGTGATTTGGTTTTGGCAAATGTCTTTTTTGTTTTCCCCTCATTCTAATTGATCACATAAAGTGCTTTCTTCTTCTTAAGCTAGAACAATGGCCAGTTCTGGGTCTTTCTTTGGTCTTGGTCTCTCTTTGAGATTGTATTTAATTTTTTCTGAAAAAAGGGGAAAAAAGAGAGAAGGAGGGGGGAGTGTTTGGTTTTGAAAGCCCAAAGTTTTGGTCAAATTGGTTTTATTTGGGTTGTCGTAAATTTTTTTTTTTTTTTGTCAATCTCTCTCTAAAAGAAACACACTGACCATTGGCCAGTGTTAGTGTATGTGTGTGTGTGTGCTGAAGAATTTTCTAGCAAGAATCGGGATATGTTGGCGCCAATTTGATGACGCCATAAGCTAATCAATCAAAAATAAAAATAATCGAGAAAAATTCGATTCTCTTGTCAACCCGATGGTGGTGATCTGACCCAAAGTGAGAGACCAAGAAAGCCTCTAGAAAGCCACTGAAAGAAAAAACTCAAAATGTCTATCGATGGAGTGTGAAGAGGAAATTTCTGGCAAAACCCGGGAAAAACTTTTGTTCAAATGTTCGGATAAGTTTTTGGCTTTCTGAACAAATTGAAACGACGTTACAGCGTGTAGATTTTTCTGTTCCAGGATCTGATTCAGGATTCTAGAATTCAGAAAACCAAAGTATAGAGTTTTTTTTTAAAAAAAAACTCAATAATTTCATCTCTCCAAGAATGTTTTCCATAACAACCCGAATGGATTCGGGTTGTTACTAGAATGTTGACGCCATGACAAGCCATTTCATTGCTCTTTTGGTGATCTTATTCAACAAAACTAAATTATCAAAACTTTTAAATTTTTACTCAATTTTTTTTTCAAGTATCCTTCTCTCTAGGATTCTGAATGTGTTTCTAGTGGTAGTAGTTTTTATTATTCATGCACTTCATTGAATTTGTGTTAGTTTTTTTTTTGGTTGAGAATTCCATCGAATGGCAAGACCAAGTCCGAGGCAGCTCAGCCCAACAAAAAAAAAAACGTGTTTGAATTTAAAATCAAGCCAAGAATCTTCTCGGTGAGTGAATCCCATGACTAAAGAGAGAGAGAGAGAGAGACCATGAAAAGAACAATGGGAAAAAAAAAGTTGAAACAAAGGAAACTCAATAATTTGAGGCGTCAAGTCGTTAAATTTATTTTTTATTCTAGTCTACGAGTCATTTATTCTGATGTTCTTTTCCTATTTTTGAAAACCAGAATGAAATTTGAAACATTCACACAGACAGTTGAATTGAATCAAGTGAATCGATGTTTGATGATAAAATAGATTGACGATGACAGTATATTTGGATGAACAACAGTTTTACTCTTTATATTTCCATTGTTTTATCATTGCTTTTAATTTTTTGTATTTTTTCCCGCAGACAACACCATTTACAGTGCCATAATCGATGGAGAGATAGCTTTGCCTTGTAACATCACCGCTCCATCGTTCGATGATGGTGTCTCGCTGATACTATGGTATCGGGATGATATTGCCAGTCCGATCTATACGGTCGATGCTAGACAATCGAATTCGTTGGAAACGGCTCAACACTTTCTTCATACCGATATATTCGACAATCGAGCTCAATTCAATCTAACCTATCCGTTATCGTTTTTGAGGATCAAACCGGTTAAATCTAGTGATGGCGGTGATTATCGGTGTCGGGTGGATTTTCGTCGTGCCCGTACCGTCAACCGTGTGCTCAAGCTAACAGTGATTGGTGAGAGTGGAAAAAAAATAAAATCTTTGCTTATAAAAATATCTGCTAGGGACGGTTATTCTTAATTTTTTCTAAAAAAAAAGCATTCCGTTTTCATCAAATTCAATTTAAAAATTCGAATTTATTAAGAATTTTTTTCTAAAGCAACCGATCATTGAAAGAATAAAAGCACAAAACTTTGAAAAATTTCGCTTAGGACCTAAAATTAGGTCTTGCAAAAATTAGATAAACTCTAACAAAACGGCCCTAAAACAAGAAAAACTTTCTTGAAAATGTATCTTCAAATCTGATAATTGACTTGTGAAAAAATAAATTGATGATCCAATGCAGTTATTTAATTTAATTTAATTCAATTTATTTAGAAATGGATAACCAAACATTTAACAGAAAGAATGAAAAAAGATCCAAAGTTTTCTTGGGTATGGAGAAAAAGCCAAAGCCCTTCGTTGATTGTTTGAGAAAAGTTTTTTTTTTTTACCAAAAAAATTTTAAGACGCTTCAAGGCAAAACTGAAACCGATTGCCTAGCTGAAAACTTTAACAAAAACTCGATTTTTTAAATTTTTGTTGAAACCGAGAGACCGGCTGTCTAGGGCTCGGGTCTTCTTCTTGTTGTTGTTGTAAGACAACAATAATTAGAGCCAAAATTTATTGTCAAACCAGAGTTAAAAGAGAGAAACTAAACTAGAGCTATAATTTTGTTTGGAAACTGAACCAAAACCAAAAATTCGAAATAGGCTAGCAATAAAGTTTTTTTTTCTTCAAAAGTTTTCAAAATAATTTATTGCAGTAAAGCTCCGATTTTTCTACAATCATTCAGGCTTAAGTGATGGGTTTAAAGTGAAATTTTTTTCTAGGAGAAAATTTTAAGGAAAAAAAAAACAAATTCTTCGGTTATTTTTTTGGAAGTCGAGAGAGAGAGAGAGAGAGAGAGAGTTGTTCCTTTAACACATCTTCATCATCTCTTCATCGATTCAAAATTAGAATAGGAATTTTCCTTTGGCAGAATCCAAGGGTTTGAATTTGATTATCAAGTTAGCTCGGTAGTCGGTCCTCTAATCAAACAACCCGGGTTTCGGGTTTTCTCGGAATTTCGGTCCCGTTTTGTGTTCTTGTTCTTGTTCTATTGAAAGAATTTAATTTAAAAAACTTTAAAATTGATTTATTTTTTTTTTTCATTTTCCTTTAATTTTAGTTCCAACAACCAACGTTCTGATATACGATGAGAACTTCAGGATCATCGAGAAAGTTGCCGGGCCGTTCGAGGAGGATTCCACTCACAGTCTGATATGTGACTCGAATCAAGGTGATTTTGTTTTGAAAGAGTTTTACGCCAAGCAAGCAATTCTCTTGGCAAAAAAACTTCCTTCAAGTTCGTCTTAAAACTTGCCTAGGTTTTAGGGAAGGAAAAATAGAGATCTTCTACCCTAAAGCTGTGGAAAATTGAGCAATAGAGTTTTAATTGAAAAACTTTATTATCTAGCAAGCCTAGTGAAAAGGTTTTTTTTTTAAGAAAATTTTTTGCAATCAAATCGATTTCTGAAGTGGTTTGATTTTCGATCGATCATCAAAATAAAGCCAAAGAAAAAAAAAATCGAAAACAAGAAACATCAAAATGGATCGAACAAATAAAATCGAAAATTTCGATATCACCTTAGTTAATGGGCTAAAAAAAAAAACTAATGAGCCATTATATTATTCATGTTTTAAGTGTGACAATCTCACTTATGAACACACACTCAATTATTCATTGAAACGATAATAATGGAAGAGTATTAATAGTCGAGTATCGATCTTGATTGTTGTTGGATCTTGAATCCAAGTTCCATACAAAAGAGAATCTTTCAAGTTTTTTGATTCTTTCCCTTCTGGAACAATTCTAATTAAACTATACGGGCTTTTCAATGCCTGATTTCAGTTTTTCTATTCGGGATTCTAAAGAATTGATTTTTTTTTTTTTGAAAATTTTTAATTGAAAAAACTTTTCTGGATTCTTCTTGGAACAGTTCAAATCGGTTTTTTTTTTCTCTTCAATAGATAATAAAGCATAGGGCAGTCGATTGATCAATTAGAAACTTGATGATAAATCGATTTTTATCGGTTTAATAGAGAGAGAGAGAGAGAGAGAGAGAAGAAAATATCGATTGTCTATTAGTCGATTGTCAATTTTTTATTCCTATTATTCTATCTTTTGACAGGAAATCCTTTGCCAGCGGTTCATTGGTGGCGAGGCTCAAATCTAATTGACACCGATTATTTCATTGTAAATAATACCATTTCTCGGAATGTTATCGTTTTGGCCAATTTGTCTCGAGACGATCTACAATCGATGTTGGTGTGTGAAGCGTACAACACAAACCTCACCGTGCCAATCGTACGAGCCATCACCATCGATCTCTACCGTAAGTTTACCGATTGTTCAATTGTTTTTTTTTTCCTAGCTTTTCATGATGAATCCTTTCATATTTTATTTTCTGTCTCGGACTAGTCAAACCTCGAGAGATCAGGATCATCACACCGCTACAGAATATATCAGCCAACAGCAAAACAGCGGTGGTCGAGCTTGCCTGCCAATGCAGTGGCTCCAAACCTTCGGGTAGGATACGGTGGACCAAAGATGGTCAAACAATGAATTCGTTGACCGAAACAATATCGAACGATGGTTCCACCACCACAAGCTTCTTCTCGATAGTGCCTTCAGTGGTGGATCATAGGAAAATAATCTCCTGTATCTGCTACAATCCTCATACGAATTTTTCAATCGAAGATCGATGGCCCATCAACATTAATTGTAAGTTTCAAACAGAATTTTGACTCTTTTCTTTTTGGGATTTTTTTCATTTGAATCCTTTCTCTCTCTCTTTCTCTCTAAGATTCTCCAATTCTATCGCTGAGCATGGGATCGGATTCTCATTCGCAGGACATCATCGAAGGGAATAACGTCTACTTCCAATGTGATATTGAGGTATGAAATGTTCCATTTTCTGGTTAGTTTCTCCGAGAGAAAAAATTAATTTCTCAAAATAAATTTAAAATTATTATTATAATTTAAAAAATAAAACGAGAACCCAAAAACAGAGAAGAGAAAACCCGAAAAGCCATCAACCCGTTTTTTTTCCGAGTTCCCATCACACACACAGAGAAAATGTGCTCCATCCCTTGAAATTGCTTGCATTCATTCACATTGAATAGATTCTCCTAGTTTTCCCGACATTTTACAAACAAACAAACAATCATCATCATCAAGAAACAAACATTTGCAATTCTCTTTTCCCGCACTCCGTCTCTGTTCCTCGGTTGTCCGTGTCTTTCCAATGTAATAATAATAACCGTAATAACCTTGTCCGTACAAAAACAATGCCCGCTCATGAATAGGACAAACTAGTCGATGAATGAATATAAAATAAGGCCCGTAAATAGGCGAAAAAAAACGAACTGTTTTAACATCAATTCGATTGAAGTGTTTGTTTTGTTACGACGACGATGATTGTTGTTGTTGTTTGTAGATTTGTTTAATATAATTTTTTCCTCATAGAAAACTCAACTAAATAAATATCAATAAAGCCTCAGAAATTAGGGCCTAATGACAACACTATTAAAAAAACTGGTTTTTCTAGGTCCTTGTTTTATATTGTTTTGAAAAAAAAAACAAACTTTGATTCTGTTTGAATGTTTGTTCAATTTTGTTTCTTCTCACAAATCAAACAACACTGGAATTCACTCGGGCCCATTGACTGTTTAAAGGCCAATCCGCCTGTCAGCGAATTTGGCTGGAAACTAAACGGACTGATGCTAAACGAATCGGCTTTGATGATGGCGGCGTCGGCAACCACAATGACAACCTCAATGATATCATCAACCAAAATGGATCAAAACCAAACATCATCGAGTGGCATCGAAGCCCAAAGTAGCATTGAAATGCGAAACACTTCGTTGTTTTTGGTGAATGTCAATCACAATCATTACGGGCATTACCAGTGTTTTGCTTCGAATTCACTGGGCTGGAGTCACAGTGAATTGGTTTTCTTGAATGTCAAATGTAAGTGCCAAACAGTGTTTGCACATTCCCGGGACCCGGTTTTCTTTTCTTTTTTTCTCCCATTTCTCATCATCATTTATATTTATTTAATGTTAAAACCGGTTAGTTTGGTTGGTTGTTAATGATAATGACGATTCGCTTCCACAAGCTAATTGGTAGTCGATTTCTTTTGATCGTAAAACAATTCTTTTGTAAAATGTTTTTCTGCTACCCGAACCCGGGTATTCTGGTTGTTTTTGTGGTGGTAAATTGTTCAAATATTCAGAAAAAAAAACGAACTTAACGATTTTAGATCGATGAATTGAAACTCTTTTCAAAGTGAAATGATTCAAGATGATGATGATGATGATAAACGATTCGATGATTGAGTCGGTAATCATTATTGGCAACCAGAATCCAATAGAAAAACAAATAGCAAAACGGGTTGATTTTCTCTAAGAAAAACCGATAAAGCTTAGTGAAATTGATCAATTTGATTTGAGATCTACTTGAAGGGAACATTGGCGTTTGCTGGTGCATATATTTAAAACGTAGATTAAATAAATCTAACTCAAGGCTCTCTTGAACCAGAATCATCATTCAATGGAGCCGGTTTTATTTCCTGGATCATTACGATCATTATCATTAGAGCTGGTTTTTTTTTTTTGTTCTCTAGGATACTTGCTTAAATGATGATGATGAGAAGACAAAAAAAAAAAAAAAGAAAGAATCTCGGTACCGCTAGAGCCAGAAAGAAATTTTTACGGGTTTTTTTTTTTCCCCTTTACCGCCCTAGATTCACCCAAATGCAAACATCAGCCATCATTGGTGGCGGTCGGTGTGGCACTGCACGAAACCATCCCAATTGAATGCTCGATGTTGGCCAATCCAGCCAATGTTACATTCGAATGGAGATTCCAGCATGATTCCAGCATGATGATGACGCCAGGCAACGAAACCAATCAAGATTATCATCATCAAAAAATCAACATTTCACCTAATGCTTCATCAATGAGACAACAATCAAAAAACTTATTGGCCACCACGTTGTTCACCAGCCATGGCTTGAACAGTGTGGCCCAATTCTCGGTGACCACTATTCAAGACTATGGCTATTTGTATTGCATCGCCAAGAACGATGTGATTGGAAAACAAAACAATCAACAGCCTTGTGTTTTTCACATCATCAAAGCTGGTACGTGATAAAATAAAATTTTCAATAGCCAAAAAAAAAAATTCCAAAATTCCAGAATCTCTGAATTTTTAATTTCAATTTCGTTCTGGATTCTGGATTCTTTTTTTTTTGTTAGGCTGTTAACATTAAAATTGAAAAAGAATCCAGAGAAAAAAGAGAAATAGTTTTTTTTTTATCTAGCTGTATATTATTACATCCATTAAGTTGTATGATGATGATGATGATAATAACCAGAATAGTAGTTTCCCTACCATTATCATCATTATTTTATACCCGAAAAATTCTGGTACCCAGAATCCAGAATCTCATCAACCATATAAAAAAAATTATTCTGTTTCTCATAATAAATTTACATTTCTCTCTCTCTCTCTCTCTGGTTCGCTCTGGCCAATTCTGTCTTTTGTTTGGTGGTGGTTGGGACTGAAAACCAACAGAAGCGCCAAGCCATCCGCACAATTGTTCATTAGTGAACAAGACGGCCCATTCACTGACCGTTGAATGTTTGCCCGGGTACGCGGGAGGTTTGGAACAAACGTTCCACCTTCAGGTCTACACCATCAATCCGATTCGTTTGTTGAAGAATCTGACCAACAAGGAGATTCCATTTTTCTCCATCGATAATCTACCGGCCGGTTATATTTTCAAATTGGTCATCTATTCGGCTAATCGTAAAGGTTTGAGTAAACCAATCGAAATCACTGGCAGCACAACCGAGCCATCACCATGGAAATCAGGTTCGTACCCAAAGAAAAAACCACTGGTACAAAAACTGGGTTTGCCGTGCTTTTTTAGTTAATTGAATTTTTTTTCTCTTTTGCTATCTCACTTTTTTAACGGGCGCCTGTCCAGCGGATTTCGAAGCCAGTGATACGATTTTCACCTTGCTTATTCCCTTGAGCTTAGTGATCTGTTTTGATGGTGGTTGGTTTGGTTTTGATTGTTTTATTGGCTCGTCGGGTTCATCGAAGGTTTAAAGGTAGGCACAACCATGGAAGAGTTTGTTCCAAATTCGGTCCAAAAAAAAAAAAACTTTTGATTTTGGAACAGAAAAATTCGTGTTGTCATCGGATTAGTAACTATATTGTTGAATAA
The DNA here is from genome assembly GCA_034190945.1 of Octodonta nipae. NCBI lineage: Eukaryota > Metazoa > Arthropoda > Insecta > Coleoptera > Chrysomelidae > Octodonta > Octodonta nipae. The sequence continues at coordinate 21,820 of JAVLUE010000467.1, forward strand.
ACTTTGATCACCACCAAAATTCTTAATCTTCTAATGCCCAGTCTAGTTTGGTTGAAGAAGAACAAGTTCCAATTTAAAGCTTCTTTTAAGATTAAAGATTTCTAAAAAAATATTTTGCCTGAACGGTTCCGTTCGTAAAATCCGTAACCTAATTTTTAGATCTTTTTTCAAGAATTTTTGAGAAATTCTGAATTCTTTTTATTGGATGAGAGTGGGTTGATGATGATTCTTGTGATACCGATACTTAGCTTAAATAATTGTCCAGTGTTCGATTCACAATAGACCCGAGACACTAGGATTTTTTTTTTACGCCTTGTTGCTATTCATTTCATTTGTTTCAATTTCATTTCGTTCGAAAAAAAAAAAGGAAAAATGATGCGTTCAGCCACTGTTTACGTCAAACAAGAGAAACAGGAAAACTCTTTTGGAATCAATGGAGGAAAAGAATCCAAGATCCAAAACTCGATCCAACAACAGAATATTAGCAGAAATGATGGCGACGGCGGTGGTATCGTTGTTGTTGTTCCACCAAAATCAATCATGAAAAAGTAATTTCCTTTTTTTTTTTTCTCTAGAATAAAAAAAATATTTTCTCTTATTGATTATTATTAATATCTCTCTCGCTCTGGTTCATTCCAGTCCAGTAGAGTATTTCTTGGTCTCTAGGTCTTAGGGCCTGAAACATTACTAATAATCTCGGGACTCAGGATTCTTTGGGAGCTATCATAGAACAACAGAATTTCTAGATTCATTATTTGTTTATTTAGTGACACACGCACAGACACAGAGGCATAGTGAATTCGTCATATCAGATCAGTTTGGTTCTGGGTCCTAGAAACACGAGTAGAAAATATAATATTATTAAAAAAAATATCGATTCCCCCCTCTCTTTCTCTTTTTCTCTCTCTCAATTCTTATTTATTCATTTCTTGTGTTTTCTGGTTAAGAAACCGAAATTCATTTATCGAAAATGATTCGATGATTGGTAGCAGCAACAGCAATATCGCCACATTAACCAATTCGATGATTCCAAGAGGTTTGATCGATAGTGAACTATCCTCATCATCGCCACCATCGATGATGACAACGATCACTCAAGCGCAAATCGAATCCAATTCCTCATCTCATTCGGTTCATCAGAGTTTTTCGTTCCATCATCATCCTCTTCTTCAACACCAAACTATGCTGGATTTTAATCAGAGCATGGAAGATGGCGCCCAACTCTCATTTCCGACACCAACAACCACTACTAAAATCGAGATAAAAGAGTTTGGTGGTTTGGCATCCGGCACCATGATTGCCGCTGGCCACAACCATCCCACTCATCATCATCACCATTTACTGCTGAGCAATGGTTGGTTTAGTTTTTTTTCAATTGTTTAAAGTCTTTCAGATAATGCACTTTTTTTGTAAAAATTTCTAATTCATTTTAATCACTTTGATCGATAGTGAACTGTCTGGAATCGTTCACTCCGTCGACTGTGTTGCCAATAATCGATGGTGGTGTCCACGCCGTTGGTTATGCTGTTGGTCAACAACCACTGTTGGATGACCACGATGACGATGATAATAGTCTAATAGTGTCGCAGCCTTATTTTCAAGTGCCTTCGATTTGTTCGAAAAACTCTTCTCTATCACCGGCTACCGCTACGGCAGTGACTTCCACGTCAACGATGCCAGCCAACGAGTATAGGGTGTTACAGAAGTTTGATGCTCAACCACCACCACCACAACAGCAACCGCTTCATTATCCTAATTTTCAAATGGATTCTCATCATCATCATAATCATCATCAAAGTTCCACGATCGAGCAGCAAATGTTCCAGAAAACTAATCATTCTTTTCATCAACAGCAGCAGCAGCAGCCGAAAATAAATAACCAAGATGGTGGATGTGATGGTGGTGGTGGTGATGATGGAGATTGGATCCCAGAATTAAACCGAGTAAAATGAATTTTTTTTTCTGGTTAATATTAAAGCATCGGATCTTACCAATCATTTTTTGGATATCGATGATGATTGGCCAAACTGATGATGATGAGAAAGCCAACTAGAAATCCACTGGTTCCAACGTATCGCCATTCGATGATTTATGTTCATCCAAAAAAAATTGATTATTGATGCGTCAACAAAATTTTTGGGAACCAAGAGAGTGAGAGACCCTAGCCGAAACCAGAAACCAGAACAAAAAAATAATAATAATGGAAAACGACGACTAGCATGAAAGCAAGCAAGCAAATAAGACACATTATTATTAAGAAGTTGTTAATATCCAAAAAAGACAATGGATTCTCCAAATGATGATCATGATAAGAGATCATCAAAAATAAGGACCCGAGAAGAAAAAGAAAAACCCGAAGAAAGCCGGAGAAAACCCGAGAAGAAACCCGGACAAAAGCCGAGAATTACAGCCAGAAAAATAATAAAAAAAATGCTCATTGTTTTTGTTGTTGTTTTTATGTTTACGACTCTTAATAATTTGTTTAATAAGACATCACACACACACACACACAATAGGGTCCTGACAAACACAAGAGACCCGAGACCCGAAACCCGTTTCTAAAAGTCTTGGTTTTGCAATTTGCAAATAATATAATAATATCCGCTATCGATTAATTTGTGGTTCATTCTGTTTTCTGCTAGTGAATCTCAAAAAAAAAAAAATTGAATTCATAATGGAAATCAACTGGAGAATAATTGTCCGGTTCCAATTGGAACGCTGAAAAGATCTATTGACTTGATCTATTTTGCTAGAATCCTGACTCCACTATTTTCTTTATTTGGTTGTGGTTTGCCACTGACACAATATAGAATCCCGATGCATCAAATGATTCAAATGAATCAAATTTGGAACTCCGGTTCCAGTAATCAAGTTCCAATTGTTTTTTTTTTTTTTCTGCTGTTGCTGTTATTCAATTTATTATTATTATTTTTATTTATCAAAAGTTGTCAATCATGAGATGAATGTTTATTCAGGTTCTGTTTTCTTGATGTTTTCATTGAAAATTTTGAAAATAAATCAACGATTGTTTTTTCTATAAAAAAATCCAATTTCTAGGAAAGTTTCCGTTTCCAGAAAAACTTCTATAAAAAAAAAACCAACGATCCTGGATCCTTGAAAGCCAAAACTAAGTTTTAACCTTCAGGTTTCTTTCGTTTAAAATGGTTGTTGTCGGGTGTTTTGTTTCAACAAATTTGAACAAAAAAGTTTTGAGCTAAAAAAATGGAGAAGCTAGCTAGATGAGTTAATCATTGCTGCAATCGGTGATTAATTCGAAAATAATGTTCCAAAATCCTGGATTCTCGTTGTTGTTGTTGGTGGTGGAACTTTTTTTTCCATGAAGAATGACAGGACACCAGGTTGTTCCCAAGGTGAATGATGGATCACTGTTTCCAACCGTGACAGCAAAACACCAGTTCGGATTCCAAGATTCGGAAAAATTCTGTCAATCTCAAAATTAGATGAACAAATCTAGAAGAATCCGAAATATTCTGAATCAGAAAATTTCCAAAAAAAAAAAAAAAATCTTTGTTTTCTGCCATTAGCTACAATGTGTTTGAGAAGTTTTTCCATTGCTAAGGCCCGCTAGGGCTGTTGATTTGATTTAGAGAGGAAAAAAAAACAATGAAACAAGTCAAAGTCTTCAACATGTTTTCTCCGTCTACGCCTGGCGTCTTGAGATTTTAAATTTAATTAAATTAATTTTTATTTCTACATTTAAAAGGAGGAACTTGAAAATGTTTTGAAACAGAGTTTCTTTAGATTAATCAAATTTAAACGTCTGTTTTTATAGAGTAAAATTTTTATTTAAAAAAAAAAATGGTCAACAAACTGACCAATTGATTTTCTTGTTTTACGCATGTGCTATGTTATTGAACCATTAACAATTTTAAAGGGATGTGACAAGAAATTTTGTGCCTAGATCAAGATTCTGGGCTCTCGAGCCCGACCAGCTTTATTCCTGGATTCTTCTTTCTTTTTGGAAAGAAAGTGAAATCCATTTTTCTTTTAAGGAAAACGCTTTGAATTAATATTCTCGTAGGTAAAATCAACAGAATAGAGGCATCAGGTATATGAAAAATTCATTTCGATCCCACTTCTGCATAATTTCTTCGCCACGTTTCTATTCACTGGGGAGAGGTGTTGGATTCATGGAGCCCAAAAGCTCTAGAAGCCCCAGTAGCTTAGAAACTTAAGCAAGACTCCAAGATGAAGCTTTCCAACAGAAACGATGGTCAAAAAATTCGTGAAAATTGAAAATCTCGGGCTCTTCGGGTTTGAGGTTTATTGGAAGAAGATGATCAAAAGGTTACTTGTTTTGTTTGTTTGTTCAATGATTTCTCAATCAAACCACGAGATGTCAGAGAGAGGACATTCCAGAGTAAAAATTCCAAAATCCCGAAAAACAAAAACAAACAAGCTTTGGGCCGTTTGTAATAACCGGGGCTAGATAATTGGTGTATCACACATATCGAATCAACCAATTTATTTAGGAGAGCCGTTTTTTCATCATTTTCAAAATCAGAATTTTCGATTTTCGATTTCGGGTTTTCGGCATCGTCATCTCGGTCCTAGGTTCTCATAGCCATTATCATGCATTGATCGACAAGAAAAATTTTCCATTTTCATTAAACCAAACCAAACTAAACCACACAAACATAAAATTAACAGTTTCATTTCATTTTTTTTTTGGGATCATCGTTATCATTATTGTTATTAAGGCTGTCGTTTTGTGGTTGTTGTTGTTGTTTAAGCCCTGAATAACATAAAGCCAGAGAAAAAAGTTTGACGTCCTAAAATTTTATGAAACGTTTTTAACGTGTTTTCTTAGTGGTGTTTGGTGGTTTTTTGATGGCCAAAAACAAACATTAAAGATGGAAAACAAAAAAACCCGTTATCAACAACAACAACAATGTTTCCAACAACTTAGAACAACTTAGGAATTGAGAAACAAATTAAATTTTCTAAATGGAAAATGGCTGGCAAAGTGGTTCCATGAATCCAGGATTCTAGAAAATAACGGCCCATAAAGAGAGAGAGAGAGAGGCAGCACTCCACACTTGGGAAACTATCCCTTTTCTCTTTCTGCTCGTTTTTCTATGGCTCCCAATTTGTTTTTTTTATGATGTTTGGCTCGAGTTTTCATTGTTTTCGGTTTTAAAATCCTCGAACAGGATCCGATTCTTGAATTCATTTTAAATAAAGAACAATCGCTTTCAATTGACTCAGCAAGAAGACAGTGAAAGGAATTAACTTTAAGCTATAGGCCCAAGGAAAATGATAACAGATAAATCTTATCCTGGCCAAGTGTTACATTTTCTAGCAAAACATTTTCCCGTTGCTCCGGTTAACATACCAAGAAAAATTAAAACAAAATTCGTTTTCACATTCTACCCGGATTCTTTTCTCCCATCCACCGGGATTTTCTCAGCACAAACATTGTTTCTATTTTCTTAGATTCGGCCTGTTTATCATTCCATAATGATATGCAAATTTATTGTTTGCGGTCACTTGAGTGAAGCGAACAACCCGGACGCCGGTTATTCTTTTTTCCAAAATTTTTCAATTCAATTCTCAATAACTAAAAAATGTGTTGGAAATTTAGAAGAAAAAAACTTTAAGCGTTTAAAAAAACCCCGTTGCCCAAGAAAAATCGGTCTCCACAAACGGAACATCCCGGGTGGATGAAAGAATACTTTACGGGAAATATTCGGGAGAAAAATTTAATTAATTCATATTATAAATAATAGAACGGTGAATTAAATTAAACCGGATTGTTTCAAAAAATTTAATCATTGATTAAATTTTTTTTTTCTTTTTTAATTTCGAAACTTTCTTATTTTAATATTCGTGTTAACGGAAAATTAATTTTCAAAAGCCCGGGTTTTTTTTCGGAAGAAACTTTCCACACCAAACAATCGATTTTAAAGAAACTTTTTCCTTTTTTGGTCTTGGAATATTTCAAAATCAATTTTGGAGTGTGGCGGATTCCATTCGATAAATTCTTAAAGAAATAATTGAATTTTATTTTTGAATTATTTTACTGATCTGTTTTGAGTATCATTCGGATCATCATCATCATCGGAATTCAATCGAATTGAGTGATTCCCGAAAACTCCCGATTTCGGTTATTGATTGAATCTCTTTTTCACTTTGCTGGCCAAACAACCGTAGAGAAAACAGAATGTGTTTGGTGTCTTCAAGAAAAAAACAAGAAGATGATTTTTGAGATCTCCGGAATTTCTCCATTTTTCTTTGATCACTGTTTTTTTTTATATCTCGGGTTTAGACCGAGTAGAGCCGGGTAGAGCCGGGTCGAGCCGGGTAGAGCCGGGTCGAGCCGGGTAGAACCGGGTATGACATGAATTTTTAATTAGAAAAGTTTTTTTTTCTGCTCGAAAACCCGACACGCTACTGCCATGAACCACGGAACAAACTTTGTTGGAGAAATTTTCGGGAAAAAAATTTTTCTCAGTTTTAGCAAAAAAAGTTTTCTCATCGGATATTTATTTATTAAAAATTAATAAAAATTTTTATGAAAATAGTTTATGAAGTTTATTATTATTAATTGATGTTTTAAATAAATAAATAATTCTCCAAGCTAGAAACTCTACGGTTGAGAAAATCGAAAATTCGATGAGATCTTCATAAATCGGATTATCATCATTCTGATGATTTGGTACATGGCACCGAACATGGCTTCCATCACGTGCTAATCTCGGAACCGAACTTTTGGCGTCGACTTGGTTGCTGTAGTCGGCACGGGATTTACCAAACCACTCAAAAAGTTATTATTATGATTCATCCTCATAACAACCTCATGATGATGGCTAATGTTCGGAACATCGGCAAACGTTTTCGATGGTATCGATTCTTCAGCGGTAAAAATTTGATGATGATGGTGGTGTGGATGGTTATTGGTCAGCAAGATATGTTGACCACCACCACCACTGTGATCGGCGTTCTGCGGCTGCTGCTGCTGCGGATCGTTTGTATCCGGCGTACCCTGCTGCCCGACCAATTGAAACGGGACATTTTGATTCTCATTGCCGATGCCCAACAGACATGACGCCGCATGATTGGACAAGAACGATGATGAAGATGGTGCATAATGCTGACAATGGTGGACATGATGAAGATGATGATGATGATGGTGGTGGTATGGCGAGCCTTGGTGACAGCCATCCTGATTTTGAGATTCGAGATTCTCTTCTCTTGGTGTCTGATCCTCGGTATTGGTTGGTCGTGGTGATTCCGTATTCTCCAATACCAAACACGAATCCGAATAAATGAAACCACCCGATCCTAGTTCGTTCAGGGCCTTTTCCCAAAAGAAGAAAATTCCCAAAAAAGATTAATTGTTGTTTGAATGATAAAAAAAACCCAGTGCCTAGACTCTAAATTGTCTTTGGTCTCTAGAAAATGGAAGCGATTAGGATCCTGGTTGGACTGTGTCCAACCTACCAACCAAACCAGCCAACACGGATCATCACTCAAACTCAAATGATGTTCTCAACAACGTATTATGCCACTATGCAAATTAATCTCCACTAACAAATGAACGGGAAAATCGACCGAATAATAGTTTTTTAAGACTATTCTGGTATATATTCTGGTTTATTGAGAAACTTATTCCAGGGCCCAAGTATTAAGAATCAAGGTTCAATTAATCACCAAGAGAGAATCAGAGAGAAGAAATAAACTAAAATTGAATGTCAACGAGTGAGAAAAGCGGATAAAGATAAATGACCGCCACTCGTGATTCAAAAATGTGTTTCCAAAAAATGGTTTACCATTTTATCAGTTTTTGGCTGAGTTCCACCAGGCACTATCGATATGGTGTTGGATAGTGGTGATGATTCCGGTGACGCCTGGAACATCATTGTTGATCTCTGTTTTGGAAGATAGGTGATGAACTCGCTGGGAACTTGTAGCGCTGTCGCTGACGACGAAAAATTGACACCGGTAAAGTCTGAACAGATCGCCACATGTTCATTGCCCAACGAGGAGGATGGTGAGCGGTGGTGGTTGATGACCGAAGCACTGACCGCTTCATCCTCGTCATCATCGGTTATCGATCGCATCATTATCGTTTGCAAATGTTTCGAACGGATCGGTGTTGAATAGGCATGAAGCTGGCATGTCGGATCATTTGGTACAGTGGTCAACTCTAGATAAGTGGAAATAGCGTGTGGATTCAAATCAGCCAGAATGATGGGCATCATTGTTTCATTTGGTTGATGGTGTTGGTAGTGATAGCCGCTTGATGAACCACTGACGTTGATCGTATCTGTCGAAATAGAAATTGTTAGAAATCGTTCTGAAAAAAATAAAATCCCGGTTTTTGAGGAACTAAAAAACTAAATCGATCATATCGATATTGATGATTTATTCATAAACCAATTTATTATTTGGTAATTTATTCTGGTTTTGTTGATCAAAAGTTTTGATTTACCAAAAATACTACTACTCGGGCCCAATAGATCGGTAAAATTCTGGTCTTTCTATTTTTTTTATTTTTGACCTAAATTTCTTTTCTCATTCAATTAATTGACAAATGTTTTGAAGGCTAATTGAACCAGGAATTCTTTTGGGCAGGATGCTTCTCAACCTAATGGTAATGATGATTAACCTTAAATTGAGAAATTTGAGCAAAACAAAACAAAAAAAAAATTTACGACATTTAGTGAACAGCAGGTCCTAGCCTCAGCAGCGCTCTAGTATCCTGGATACCTGGACCTAGACCAACACACACACAGACAGCATCATGATGGGAAATCGTTTATTTATTTATTTCTCGAATAAAAAAAAAATAAACGAACCAAATAATAATGAACGTGATACAAGAAAAAACACTTTCGAACCGGTGTCCTTGCTTGGGTTTTGGGCAGCCTAAACTTCATTGATTCTGGCCATCAACGTTGTTGTTCGCAAAATCGATAAATTATTGATGAGACCAGTTTTTTATTTTTTCGAGATTTTAAAATCAAATTTTTTTCTTTGGTTTTTTCTTTGGTATTGTTTTTGGACAGTATCAACTACTACTACGGGTATCGATACCCGGTTTCTTGGTTTTTTCGAGCCCTACCTTTTCCCAAAATTTTTCCCTAATTGAGGTTAATGTATTTTGTTTGTTTGTTTGTTTTTCTTCCCATTGGTTTGTGTTGGTTTGTTACTGAATTATTTTAACTTATTTTCTTGGGTTTAAATTTGTTTGGGTACAGATTTGAAAGAAAAAAATTTTTTCTAGGTCCCAGCCTTAGGAAAAAATTATTATTTTTTTTATTACTAAAAGAAAAATTACAACCAACAACCAACAAGCATCGATTATTCTTAATGTTTTTTTTTTTGGCCAAATAAATCGATGAATGGGTGTGTGTGTGTGTGCGCGGGCCAAACTACTCCACTAAATTCATCAAATATTTAATGAATGAATGAAAATCATCAAAACTTAATCACCAAAAATGTATATCTAATTTTCCTCGGGTCTCATCATTAAAGTTTTATCACACACAGTGTTTTTTTTAGTTCCATCGAATATATTGTTGTTGTCTAGGTCAGCGGATAAAACAAACAAATCGAATTAATTCCAAAAAATTAAACTTTTTTCTCTTGTCGGTCCAAACAACTCAACCAACCAACAACCAACAACTTGTTTTTCTGCTAGAATATTATTAGAAAAAGCAATTGAAAAGTTTGCCAAAAAACCTAGTCACTAAAAAAAAAAGCTCATTGAAGTTGCTTGGAAAAATTTTTTGAACAAAGAGAAACCTAGAACACCAAAAAAAACACTCTAGGTCTCTTTCCAGCCTCCAGGTTCCATTTCAAACTAGGTCGGTATGTTAACCCCTTTCTTGCCAAAAATCAAAATCAAATTCAATTCACATCAAAGATAAACTTTCTGAACAGAGGGAAAAAATTTTGGGAAAAGCCTGTTGTTTTTTTTTTTTTGGAACCCGGCTTTGGGACCCGGTTTTGGTACCCGGCTTTGGGACCCGTTTTCGGGACCCGGTTTTGGAATCCAATTCCCAAAAAATTTTAAACTTGAATCTTTTATTTTTTTCCCCAGTGAAAAAACTTACCACCAGAATTGTGTTTTGTAGTGAAACAACTTTTCAGATGTTCTTTGTGTTGTTGTTGTTGTGACAATGTCTTTGTCGTTGTCGTGGTCGTCATTGTTGTTGTTGTCGTTTTTGGTAAATTGACAGTGAAATCATTTAATGCTATTAACTCGTTTGATGACATTGTTGTTGAACTGATGATGGTGTTGTTTGATTGTTGCTGTTCCAGGAACACGACAGAATTTTTGTTGTTTTTGGTAACATTGGTGGTGGTGGTGGTGGTTCCATTAATGTTATTATCAACATTATTATTTGGATCATTAGTCTCTGGTTTTGGTGTTTGAAGTTGTTCATGATGATTGTTTGAAGACAACGAAGCCGATCTAATTTTCAATAGAATGGCACTCAAACTGAAAAAAACAGAGAAAAAGAGGAAAAAACTAATTTGAAAAAAACACTTGATCAATGGGGTGGTGGGTGTGTCCAAATCCTAGTTCCAAACGATATATAAATTTGACCAAAGAACTCATATTATTCATACTATTCTTGGTTTTCTCTGGATCAATCATTTTTTTTGGATCGATTTATAAATAATCAAGTTTTTTGGGCTGTTCAATGATCCACAGATTGTTTGATCAAAAATTTATTCGCTTCCTCTTGGTTGTTACTTTCTTGGGGAAAAACATTTCTGTGGATTACCACTACCACTGGACACCTTGAAACAAAAAGGATTCTTTTTTTTAGGTTTTATTTCTAGTTTAATATTTTTTTCTTTGGTAAACTTAATGGGGAAAAAAATCATTTGTAGTTGAAATTAGAATTCTGGTCTTTTATCAAATTTTTTTCTTTTCTTTTCTCTAGGTTTCAAAAACCAAAAATATTTGAATTGGAAAACACTTTTTTTTGGAGTTGGATCACCACCAGATCCAAGAAAAAATTTTCCCTAAGATCTGTTGGAAATTGCTTTTGCCTGAGAGAGCTGGCAATTTGTTACAATTCTCTCTCTCTCTCTCTCTCTCTCTCTCTCTCTCTCTCTCTCTCTCTCTCTCTCTCTCTCTCTCTCTCTCTCGTCAATTCATTTGGATTCTGGTTGAATCAAATTGTTTCGATTTTACGAACAGAAAACTCACTCTTCCGAATTGCTATGGTGGCTATGATGGTGGTGGTTGTTCAATTGATTTGCCAAAATTTTTGGCTCCTTCATGTTGGCGTTTGCGGTATTTGGCGAGATCGTCAACGACGAGCCCATCTGGTTCAACAACAATGATGATGGCGCCGACAATGATGATGACGCCGATGATGATGATGATGATGATGTTGATGATTGTTGTGGGTCCAGAGTGGTCGTGTCAAACACACTACAAGCCATCATTTGACTGTTTTTTTGCTCTTCATTCAACGAACCCAAATGAGGGGAGGCAGAGTTTGTTTTTTTTTTTTGGGTTAAAGGGGGGAGGAAAAGAGAAACAGGAGAAAATTTAATAAACATGATTCGCCATTGTTTTGTTCGAAAAAAAGTCAAAACTCCATCCCTACAGAGACCTAGAATTGGATTTTTTCAAAGCAAAAATATTCTAATTCTATTTGGTCCTAGCCTAATTTAACAAGCCAAAAAAAAAAAAAAAAGCTTCAAAATTATTTTAATAAAATTACTTTTTCTAGTTTTTTTGGGAGCCATCGATTGGTTTGGTTGACGTGGTTTTTGGTGGCGATTTTTTTTCAGCTTGCACACCAACAACATTGTTATGGCGCCGATCGATGTCATCAAACAGATCACAATGAAAACCAACAACACCACCGGTTTTAGATTGCTTTTCAGCTCGACATGTTCTATTTTGGTTCATCATCGGTTCCAGATTTTTGGGTCAAATTAATTATAAAAAAAATTTTCTCGAAGAAAAAAAAAATTTACCTAATTTCCGTGGCTGTCCGACCAAGGTGCTGACCGGAATCGGTACCCGTTTACTTTGCCCATTCTGATTGACAGCATAAACAAACAGATTCAGATCGTGAAATACTTTTGACATTCTCTTCGAATGCAAATCGGTGATGTGAAAATGTGGTTCACCAATGGCCGTCACATTGCGTATCAAATTTTTACCCTGATCATAAATCAACAGAACGAATCTCAATTTACTGTTATTCGGGTCCCGATCACTGCTGTTGTTTTCATTGTTTTCCCGTTCGTTGGTCGTTGCGGCAACATTGACAGGCTTCATGAAAGGTGTTTTCGTTGTTGACAGTTCTGTTGTTTGCGTTGTGGTTTGTGTTACAATACCCGAAGAACTAATCACAACAGCTCCGGTATTTGAAATTGGCGGTTGCCGACTGAATCGATCATTTTGTTCACGGTTATGGTTTTTAATTCTACCACTGTTAGGACTGTTGTCATGATTCGGGTTTTTATCATTAGGATTACCCGAATTCTGGCATGAAACTGTCAACGATGTCAGGGTGATATCCGACAACGAACAATTTTCGGGAGCATCTGGAGTCTCTGTGTTCCAAAAAAAAAAAGAAAAGAAAAGAATTTTTCGGACAAATCGGACATTGATCAAAGATTTGTTGTGCCGATGGGGTTTTTTTTTCGGTTATTGGACATAAAGAATGATCATTTTTTGCATATTATAATAGAATTTTGGCTCTCCGTAAATGTCGTTTCATCTATTCTATCTTAGCTTAAATTATTATTTTTTTATTTAATTTTATTATTATAATAAATTATTTTTATGATAATAAAAATAGCACCCTATTGTAAAATTCTCAAATAAAATTTAGTTTCTCCTAAAGTCGTACACTTAAGAAAAAAGGAATCATCATCGTCATAAATTTGAAAAGTTGATAAAGTCAGCAGAATGCTTCCCAAAAAAAAAACCGTTATTCCGTCGGTTTTCGGGTATTCTCAAGAAAAAAATAAAAACCGTAATCACGGGAAACCCGAAATTAACCAGCAAAAAAAAAGCCATAAACAATAGTGATGAGATTTTTGTTTTCACTCGGTTTTCTACCCAAACGACAATTCAAATCAACGTCAGACACGTTTTCCAAATCAAATGATTTTTTTTTTTGCAAAATAATTTATGCAAAAAAGACATGCTTGGGATTGTTTTGGTCAAGTAATAAATTTTATGACGCACCCTGTGTGCACATCATACTATTGATCAAGATTTTTTTTTTTTTTCTGGTCATTTTTCTGATTGTGGTCATTCGGATTTTTTTTCGGATAATTCTATCATACCTGATTTTACAATGTGAAAGATGCAAGGTCTCTTCTGCCTTCCAACACTGTTCTGCCCTCGACAATACAACGTCCCGTAATCGCTTGACGAACGTATCGGATACCTCAGGATACTGGTACTTTCATCCAAAGGGACACTCGACTCGAGATTCGATGATTCTGTTTGAACCAACGTTTTGGCTACTTGATTCGAGGTGTTGTTGCTCGTAGATTTTGGATCGCTGACGTTTCCACCGATTTTCGATTGAAATTCCCAGAAAAATACCGCCGTCTTGGGTTTAGCTTTCAGCCGGCATTCGATGTTTAGCTCTTCATTCAGATCGGCTTGATAAAAGATTTCTGTTTCGTGATTCGAACAGGCCGGGAAAACTGTTCAAAAAAAAATTATTTTTTTTCAATACGAACTTAAAACTACGAAAAACAAAACGAAAGCCTTTGCAAATATATGCTCATTTTGTTTATCTTTTTTGGTGTTTGTTTTCCATGAGACGATTATTAGCCTATTAAATTCCTATTCAGTGTTGACAGAAATGAACAACCAACCAACCAACCAAACGACGTGTTGAAACTGTGGAAAAAATTTCCATATTCCTCTTAGCTATTGCTGTTTTGTTTTCGGGTTTTAAAACAACATTCATTCATGATTCCCGACAACCGCCTATTCAAACAAATAATTTGTATTCCACACCATACCGGTATTATTAAAATTTTCACTATCTAGAAAAACCGGGTGTTTGTTTTTCTAAATCTTTAATATTCTTTAATGGAGAATAATTTTCTTGTTTGATTTAAATGTTTGTGTGTGTGTGTGTGTGTGTTTTCGGGTTTTTTCTTTGGGTTGTTTCGGGTTTTTCTTTGGTTGTTTCGGGTTGTTTCAGGTTTTTTTGTTTTCGGGTTGTTTATTTCCTAATTCATGTATTGCATAGTGGAAAACTGTTTTGCTTAAAAACTTATTCTCTCTGGTTGTATTCTCTGGTTTTGTTTGTTTGTGTTTGATTTGGTGTGTGAACAACCAACGTTTTTGGTTGGTTGGTGTTCCAAAATCAAATCAATTATAATAAATATGTCAAACACTGTTTTTAAGAACGTTCCATTATCCAACTTCATTAATGATGCTGAGTGTATTATAAGAAAAAAACCGATTCATTTCTTTTCTCATTGCTTTTCAAGATTTTGGTTCTGTTTAAAATTCTTTATTTTTTGGGAAAAACTTCTTCATCTTTGAGTTTTGGGTGAAAAAAAAAAAACTGAACAACATTTGAGATGAAAATTCTTTTGAAAACTTTCGAAAAAAGTAAAAACCACTTACATTTGTCAATTCGAAGATTAACAATCTCACTATTGGCTTTTCCCAATGGATTCGATGCCAAACACTGGTACGAGCCAATGTGATTGGCATTGACGTTCCGAATAATTATCGAATTATTACGAATCTCTATTCGTTCATCATCATCATCATCATCATTATTTTGGTTTTCCGTTGGGTCACTTGGTTCTTGGTAGTTTTTCATTTGATGGTTTCCATTGGTTTCATTGGTTTTCCAATGAATTGGGAATCCATTGATTCCATCATTGTGCAAGTTTTCTCCCGTTTCTATCGTTGTTGTTGTTGTTGTGGAATTGTTTTCGGATTTTTTTCGGGAAGTTGCTTGTCGTTTGTCGGGTTTAAGCTCTTTACCATTGAACAGCCAACTAAACTCTTCGACTTGTGGATTTGCCTGGATTTTTTTGTTTTTTCGAACAAGAAATGAGGAAAATAAAGAGATTAGATGATTTATTTGCTTTTTCATTCATCATCAATTAGAAGTGAAGATTATAAACTAATCTCAAATACCGAGACCCAAAGAAACTCGGAAATTTGTGACAATGTGCGGTCAACAGCTTAATCGTTTCAAAATAAACTTCTAGGCTTGTTTATCTATTGAATTGGTCGAGAAAACGGTACCCGAAGAGAAATTTCCGAGGAAGAAAATCTAGCTAAAACTGCCTTTTCTTTTTTTTTAGGAACCGTTGAACAATAGAAACGCTAATAGATTTGATAAAATCATTGAATCAATTTGGCTAATAAAACTACTAGAAAACTAATCACGCTTTTTTTTACAATAAAACCAGTCAAAACCCTATGAAAAAAACATTCGATCGATTTTTTTCCGTCAAAATTTCTGGTCAATGACTTTTACTGGAACAACCACCACCATGAGACTCATGAGATGAGAGTGAGCCCAATAAGAAGCGATTTTTCATGTTTCCACTTCATTGGATCTAAACTACAGACAAAAATCCGACACGGGCCCAGAGAGTCTGGGCTTTTATTTACTTGAGAAATTTTTTTGGGTACCAAAAAAAAGAGAACAAGGAGAAGAAATTTTACTTTACATTATTATTGGCCTTTTCATTAGAATTCAGATTAGAATCTACGAGTGCGGTGCTCCCTTCTTCCCATTCTTTGGGTTCATCATTTTATTATCTCAGCTTTGCATTCGGGCTTGGGTCTTTCAGTTTTTTTTTTTTTTTGAACTAAATTATGTGCTAAGAAAGTGTGTTCTTCAAGAAGAGAAGAATACCAACGGAACAAAAAAAGCGGAACCATTAACATTGGGTTCGAGGCCAGATTTCTTAAACACCATTTTCTCGGGTCTCGCATCTTGAATGGAAAAATCGATATAGATACAATTTATTTTTTTGTTATCTTTCTTGTTTTTTGTTAACCAACCAACAGAACAACAATGCTGTAAATTGAGTTCAATTTTTTTTTTTTAACAAAAAAAAAAAACCTAAAAACAGGGCTCTAACTTTTCTGGGGCCCAGGCCTATTAATTCCTTGAGAACAATGATATACAAAACAAAACAAAAAACCTTGCTATTACAACAAACAAACAACAAGTAATGATGAGTAATAAGAGAAAATCCCGAAATGTACATTAATAGAGAGCCAGAAGGGCCCTAGGGCACTGTTTAAAAAAAACTTGAAGAACTAGAGAAGAAGAAAATTAAGAAGAATAATGTTGTTCTTTTTCCAGCAAAGCAAAGTTGTTTTTTTTTTTAATCTAGGCCAATGGGTATTATTACATATTATGAAGGTCAAATCATTGAGTTACTTTGAATTTTTTTCGTTTGTTTGTTTCATTATTATTAGTTTCATTTCCAAAGGACCGAGGAAAGATTCGAGATCCGAGAAAATTCAGAAGAATATAAAAATCTAGAAAGGTATAAATCTTCTCGAAACTCTGGCTCCCAAAAGATATCATTGATAGACAATTGAAACGACAATTCATAAAAAGATGATGGCCCGATATATTCATGGCGTAATTTTTTTTTTCAAAATAGTGGAAGCTAAAGATGGGACCAGAGAGAATTGGAGAGTTCAATGAAGTATGTGGTGTGAGAAAACAGGGCCTTAGAAAAAAGTATCCAATAATTCTTATTGATTTGTTACATCGGTTATATTATTATTATTTTTATTGATAAATTTTTTTGGTTCATTTTTTTTTCGTTGATTTTAGTGGATTCTGGATCGTTACTTTTGATGCCAATACCGGGGAGTAATTATCATTTATTTGGCACCACTTTTTTTTTCTGAATTATTTCTTCATAAAGCGTGAAAACCATAAACCTCGATCCTAGATTCTAGGACCGAGTTTAGTGTGTGCAAGTGCCTGTGTGTGTGTGTGTTGGAATTGGAAACCCGAGAAAATAATGATGATGATGACTTTACTACTTTAAGCTTTGTTCATTGTACTAGAAACTTTCTTTGGTTCATTGATTTTTTTTTCTCCTAGAAAGTTTCTAGTTTGTTTTACCTTTTTTGGCTGGGACCCAATCGAGAATCTCAATTGATTGCAAAAAAAAAAGAACCAGAAAAAGAGAAAAAGGAATTTGATTCTGGAAGTTTGCTTTTCTGAATTATTTTCCAATGGCTAGATGAAGATGATCGTTTTTTTTTTCTCTGGTTTGTCATTTAACCACACACACACTAGGCAGGCCCAAAGTGTAAAAGATTCTAGGCCCAAGCCAGTGCCATGTGGAGATAATTTTTTTGAAGAATTTTATGCTTCGATTAGCGGAATAACGAGAAAACTCTGGTTTGGATATATCATTTGCTGATACAAATTCATTTTCTAATTAATGTCAAAAATGTTTCTCTCTTGCCAACTCTCTTTTCCAAAGTGTCGGAACAAGAATATTCTGGATCCCAGTTTTTTTTCCATTTGATTCGATTTTGGTTCATTAAAAAAAAAATTAATCTATTTGGTTGGGAAGGATCCCGGAGAATTTGGGATCCAATGTTTCAATGTTCCATTTGACATTCATTTTTGTTTTTTTTTCACTCACTTTGTTTTACACTGAGCTATAGATTATTGAGATAAATTTTTGAAGCAAAACTATTTCGATCCTGGATCGATTCGAGAATATCGATCAAAAGATCTTCTTAAAGTTTGGTTAAGAGTTTCGTTAAAAGTTGGAATTCACTAAATTTTTCAATCAAATTTCAAACCAGAAAACCACTGTTTTGTTCAAACTTTTTTTACAAAAAACCAGAGAAGTTCCAAGTATTGCTGCTGCCAACCGTAGCAGGCTAGCCGTGTTCAAAACTTACTTGAATGTTGCAATCAAAATAAACGGTACTGTCTTCCAGTATCTCCTGTTGGCGAGCATTGGCGCCCATCAACAACGATAACGTTGGTGGATCTAAAAGTGAAATCATAAAATAAACCATATAGGAATATAGGAAAATAATTACAATGCACGTTCAATGGGATTTGGTCCTCAATCTGGAATCTGGATCCAAACTGTAGATTGTAGGCGGCACAGATCAAAACTTTTCCATTATCCTCGACAGTGGGAACAAACGATAGGATATTGGTGGTGACCGATCCATCATCCGACGTACTCTCCGATAGGTGTTCAATGAGTTTACCATTTTTCTTCCAAAATATTTTGGCCGGTGGACGGGAGCCACTTGATTGGCATACCAGCTCGACTCGCTGTCCCACTGTCATGTTCTGGCTGGGCCGGATGATTCGAATCTGATTTGGTTTCACTATTTTTTAGATCCAGAAAAAAAAAATAAAATTATTGTTATTTTTTTTCTCAAAAATAGCTAGGTTCTCGGGTCCAGCTAATAGATAGGCTGGATAGCCTAGATTCTAGGCCCTAGAACATTTTCAAATTACTAACAATTCAGATCGATTAGAATGGTTTTGGTGGCAGGCACTGTTAGATTGGTGTTGGAAGCTTCACAGGTCAACGGCATCATTAGATGCTCGCGTAGTAGACGCTTAAAAAATATCACATTTCTTAGGATTCCTTTTTTAGGGCCGACAACAGAATGGATACTGGTTGTTGTCGCTGTTGTTTGATTAACCAGTTCGGTCCCTTCACGTAACCACTTCACCACCGGTGTCGGATTACCTGGAAGAAAAAGTTATTGAAAAACTTTTTAAAAAATTTGAAATTTTAAAACAATTTCAAACTCTGACCTCCTTCTGTTTGGCAGGTCAAATTGAGTGGAGTATCCTCGTTGAATGGGCCGGCAATGTTGTTGATGTAGTTATCGTGCAAATCATAAATGGACAACTTTTTTGTAGGCACTGGTTTGTTTTTTTTTTTTTGGGAGCAAAGGAAAAAACCCGAAATTTTTGAAATTTTCTTAAAATTCAAACCAAAACACCAACCTATGACATTGAGTTTCATCACCCGGTTGATGGTTCGTCCACGACGGAAATCCACTCGACACCGATACTCGGACATATCACTTTCCATTACTCGATTAAAATTCAGATACGACACCGGTTCCGTAAGATTGAACGACGCTCGATCCTCACCAAGAACACCGCCATCCCGAAAGTGTTTGGCCGTCAACAGCAGATGTTGACCAGATCGAGCGTCGACCGTGTAGATTGGTGTCGAGAGATCATCCCGATACCATAAAATCAACGAGACACCATCATCGGTGGTTGGTGGTGTGATGTTGCATGGCAGCGCCACCGGTTGGCCAACTAACGCTTGATAAGCTTGATAATCTTTTCCACCGTAAAGAAAAAAAAAATTAATTTTATTTAGAAAAATTATCAAAAATTTAAAAAAAAAAAATCATTGAAATCGTTTAATTTTTTTTCTTCTGATGATTAAATTATAAAAAAAATTTTATTTATAAAAAATAATTTAATTAAATTTTAATAAATTAATAGAAAACTGATTAAAAGCATGCCTGTGAGAACTGTGAACCCTATCATTTAAATTCTGGTTGCCTAGCGTCTACCTATTACTGGCAGAAGTATAAATTTGAAAAAAAAAAACTACAAAGTTAAAAAAACTAAAATTTGGAACAAATAGTTTCCATAAAAAACAACAACAACAACAATTTTGGACCAAAAATTCTGGATCAAATCCAAAATCGATCCTAGAAAAAAATTCTAGCTGAAAATTTTGGCTGTGAATAAAATGTGTGTAACGTTGTTTGTGTGTGTGTGTCATTAAAAATTTATACTCGATATTCTTTTTCTTTTGATGAATGGCATACTTTTATAGTGATGATGGTGATGAGAGTGGTGAGCCTTCTGAAACGATACTTTACTATTGATTTGATTGCTGGGTCTTGCTTGCTGTTGAAATATCTTGAATTCTATTTTTTTTTTTGGTTTGGTTTGGTTCCCGATTCGGTTCCCGGTTCGGTTTTTTTTCGATTCGGGTTCCCAAAAAAAACCAAAGACGAGATTTTCCACAAAGCGAGAGAGAGAGAGAGAGAGAGAGAGAAACCAGACCCGAGAATAAATAAATAAATGATTGAGAATCATTCCCAATTCACACACAGAAAAAAATTTGATGGAAGAATAAAAGTGAACAACAAGCCGAACCAACCAACCAACCAACATTCCAGACGATTCAAGGGAAAAAAACGCGAAAAAGCAAACACCAAAAAACCCAAAAACCCGAAAAAAAATCCAACGAAAAGCGGACCAAATTTATAGATGGAAAAAAAATAAAAGAAAAAAGATCGATGATGGACATCCATAGAGTTGTTCGATCGATCGATGTTGTAATAATAATCGTACGCATCAAATATTTAATACAAATTCGTTTTATAGATTGGGTTTTTTTTTTGTTGTTCCATTATTATTTGTCGTCGTTGTCGTTTTCGGGATTTTTAAGAAAAAATTTTTTGCCCGAAAAATTCCCGTTTTTTTTAAAGCGAATTTGAGATAAATTTGTCCCGATAAGATCGAGGGACAAAGCCAGAGAGAGAGAGAGAGAGAGAGAGAGAAAATGACAAAATAAATCAAATCAAATAAAGTGAATGAGTGAGAGAAATAAAAAAACTCGGTCCAAAGGGACAAAGAGAGAGAGAGAGAAAGAAAGTTTTCGGGAAATTTCCCGACATGATGATGATTAGCTTAATGCACAAAAATTTTCTAGGTCCGGTACCAGAAAAAAAAAACTTAAAAGCTTATCAAGTCAAAAAAACTTTTAACAGCAACTGTTTAAGTTGTCACAAGTGACTGTCACACACTGTGATATGTTTATGACAATAAGAAATCCAAAGAGAATCCAAAAACCAGAAAACAACCAGAAAAAAAACTAGATTTATGGTCAGCAATTAATTAGATTTGCCTAAACACACAACAACACATCTAATTCAATCAACAGAGAGAGAGAGAGAGAGAGAGAGAGAGAGAGTGGTCAAGAAAGTTAATTTTCAATTATGTAAATTAATTATTTTCAATTAATTAATTAGCCAAAAAAAAAGAAAATCTTCCGATCCCAAGATTCTTGGGAGCCATTGTGGCCCAATGGATTGTTTGGTTGGCGTCATCATCCATTGGGCCAATCGAATAAGAAACAAATAAGAAAGAATTTTTGTTGTTGTTGTTTTTCTTAGGTTTGCCCTTCACTGGAACATTATTACATTAACCAAACCGGATAATTTAATAAAGAAACGAGAAAAATGAAGAAGAAATTGGAAAAGGCGATACCATAATCTTGATAATCATCTCTCATCATTGAGAGAATGGCTTGTTTCACACACACACACGCAATGATTGTTTCATGATTGTTCCGTTTTCGCTTCCCTTCACTCTGGCCCCTAAACCTTAGGAAGATCCGAGGGCCCATAGAAAATAAAAGCTTTGATTTTGTTTTACTCGGAAAAAACAAAACTGATAATGGGTGCGAGTTTGTGTGTGGATGAGGTTTGATAAGATGGTAAAATTTTTCTCAGTCCAATGGTTTTGTCATGAGGGCCAATCGAAGAGAACAACCGGATTCTTTTCTCTGGTTTTAAACCACCACCACCAGATTACCGAATACCAGGAATCACTTTTTTTACAACAACAAGTTCTTTGACCTGGAATGAGGGGCAAAAAATGAGCATTCGATCACAGTTAACCTTTCAGTCCCTGGTTGGAACTAGAATGGGGGGGGGCTGTAACTGTATATGGTCCGCTGTATTTTAACTGAAATATTGATTATTTTTTTGGGTTCATATTTTTTTTTTCGGAAGAACTGAAAGCCAAATTCTTTCAGATAGAAAAAAAATGAATTAAAGAAAAATAATCGGCCGTTGAATATGAGCGAAATTTTTTTGGAGAAGGTTCCAGGATCGAGCTTCCATCATTTTACCATAATTGTTTTTTTCTTTGGTACTAAGAAAAGTCTCAAAAAATATTCCAGAAGAATACTTTGGGTTCAATTCATCCAGTGCAGCCTCTCTATAGTTTGAGAGATGGGAAAATTTAAGAAGATTTACCAGAAAAAAAAATTTGACTAAAATTATCAAACGGATCGGGTTGATCGAATGCAAATCGGATTGGTAATTTTTCTCAATGGATTCTTTGGCCAGAAAAAAAATGAGGATACAATTTTTGATTTATAACCCAGGTCGGTTATTAATCATTGTGCTTGGAACAGTTTTTTTTTTTTCTGTTCCCGAGTTTTTAATCACTAGAAACACAAATTGGCCCAAACTTGAAACACTTCAGGAAAAACTTTTCTTAAGAAAATTTTTTTGAGACCTAGAAACCCAGGTCTCTAGATTGACAGCAAGAGAGAGAGAGAGAGAGAGAGCGAAGAGATACTAGAAAAATTGATAGAAAAAAAATTCTACTATAGAATAGAACAATTCAATAGAATATTTTTTCCAATATTGATCGGTTATTATACCGGGTAATATTTCGGTAATAGTTCGGGAAATTTGTTGTTGTCGCTTGTTCTAATCGAACCATCATTGGATCAAATTGATTGAAATTGTTCCAAAGAAGAAAAAAAAAAAAACATACAAATTGTTTTGAACAGAAAATTGAATCGATGAATGCACACAATCATCACAATCAAAAGTCAACCCGAAAAAAAAAATTCTGGCAAATCCCGTTGTTTGTTGCTTCTAAGAATCTTGGCTCCCAAAGATCTTATCAAACAAGGATTTCATTTTGAAACTTTTCTTTAGAACTTTTCTCTGTTTTTTTATTTAAAAAAAAAATTCAATTTAAAATTTGATCAATCGATTTTTTGGGTCCCGTTTAATTCAAACCGGTTCAATGTTCAAAAGGCCAAAATATTGATAAATTTTTTTATGCTTCTTATTCCGATTGATTACAATTAATATCAATACCGAATATGTTGATTTAATTATTTTGTTTTGGATGAAATGAAGACCAATCAGCCATATTTTTTTCACCAAACTTCGATATATCCTCGATTCGTTACCGTAAATTCGGGAAAATCTAAAATTTGAAAGCTCTCTACGACGACAAGGTTCATTAGACATTTTCCCGAGCAAAAAAAAAAAAAACTCAGACTAAACAACCCGAAATAGACCCGGGTTTTCACTATGGATTTATTGATGAGCCCGGTTACCATTGTGCATTTCGTATTTTAGAGTATTGAACGAATAAAATAAACCGAATATTATTTATAAATTTTGTTTAATAAATGATTTTTTTTCTCCTCGGGAAAGTGTTTCTCATAGATTTTCGGGTAGAATTTTTCCCGTACACACACTGAAAGCAATCGAATGATAAATGTTATTTTAATTGCACCCTTATTATAGAAATTTTCGTTCTTTTCTTCAGCTCTCTAATTCTGGTTTTTTTTTCGCTTATTATTAATAAAATAATAATGATAATGATAAAGTTTCAAACACAGCTCAGCCAATTTAATACTAATTTTTCTATTCTAGGAGCAGAAAAAGCCAAACGTGAAAGATACGCAGAGTAAACTTTTGGAAACAAGAATCCGTTTAATGCAAACAAACAGCTCCTGAACAAGATCCAAAAAAAAAAACATAACAAAAAACTTACTAACCAAAAATCAACCAAAAAATTATTCTCAGGAATCAGTTTTTTTTTTGGTTTTGGTTGCTGGGTCTCGTTGTTGGGTTCTCTCTCTAGGCAAGCCCTTGCTAGGCTGCCCTAGCTTAAATTTATTGTGTTTTCACTAAGAAGAAGACGATGTTTGCTGATTGTTTGGTTGGTTGGTTGGTTGGTTGGTGTTACGTGCCACAAATTTAAATTAAAAGTCAATGAAAGTGAAATCAAAGAGAAAAAAAGTTTGCTCTCCCGTTTCTCTTCTTCTCGGATTATTAATTCCACATGATTTGAGGCATTAGTTTAAGGATTTAGAAGCATCATCAATAATTATTTCTCTGAAGCTGCTCGTTTAGTTTTTTTTGCTGTAAAAAAAAAAATGAGCTAGACCATTGGGACCTGTAGTTTGCGAGAATCCCAAAATGAAACACCAGAAACCTAAAAAAAAAAAACAATGATTCTTTGGGTTTCAAACAGAATACCCGATTTTTTTAATTGCTCTATTCAGAACTTTGAATTGACAATGCCGTAGTTTGAATCAAGCTCATGCGTCTACCAATCAATGATCCAGATTTGGTAATTATTTTGACTTTTGTAATTGGATCCCAAAATAAAACCCAAGTTTTTTCTTTGATTGATATGAGCCACACACTTGGTTTCTCCTATTGATGGCTCATCATTTAAATAATTTATTTTAAACATGGCTCCAAACTATTTCAACTGGCAACCCTTTGTGAGGGATTCTCATTACAAACAACAAACAAATTGATTTTGACAACAAAAGAACCTAAAAAAAAATGTTAAAGAACCAAAGTCAAAACCTAGAAACCTAGTTTACGAACCAGAAAAATTTTTTTCTCTGAATAAACACTAAATTCACTTTATTGAAGAGAAATTCTGTTTATTTTTTTTCTACCATTAGTTTGTCTTGGTTGGTTTGGGTCTTCAATCGGAGACAATGGGCTTCAATTTTCCAGGTATTTACCCATCCCAGGTAGTATAAGAAAGGTTTTCAAAAAAATTTTCCTTTTTGCTGGGCAAATAAATCATCCGTTTCAATTAGATGATTTGATGAAGTGGAAAAGTGATTCTAAACCAGGTTATTATTTAAAAATTTATTTATTTTTCTCATTTTTTCTACTAATATTTGATCAGAGTGCTTTAAAAAAAAAACCCCTCTATGAATAACAAACAATAACTGAAAACAAAACCAAAAAAAAAAAAAAAAACTGAAAAGTATTTTGGTTCCATTTGGAACTCCCCGAATACGTTCTATGTCAATAATGATATTTTTTCTCCCCACTAAACTTATATACAAACTATATGCTTGAAATTACTTGCTTAAAATTGATGGAAAGTTTTCAATGGTAGTGCCTAAGAAAGTTTGGTAACAGTTTTCAATGAAACAATATTCTGGTTTTTGTTTTGGGTTAGATTTTGCTCGAATTTCTAGTTAGATTTTGTTTGTTTTGTTTTTTTAATAATTCTCTGATTCTTTGCTCATCAATTTATTATTCATCTATTTTTTGGTTCATCTCTCTCTCAGAGATGTTTCGACTGTTTGATTCTAATCAATCGAGACGTTTCAATGCAGATTCTGAGCCATCACCACCACCACCACAACAACCAGAAAAACATTTATATGCAGTGCATGTAACTCAATTTTCAAGAATGTAAGAATAATAGGCTCGATCAGTTGGTCAGCTAACCAACCAACCGTCCATCCATCCATCCATCCATCCATCCATCCAAACCGCATCTCCCAAACCAGAAATTAAAGCAATAAAAATAGACCAATACAACCAGTTTAGTTTTGGAACCCAGTTAGGCTTGTTCCAACAAGCTCCCACACATACACACACACGCAATAAAATTTTTTTTGATAAAGACAACCAACAAGATGACCATTCTCTCTAATGTCGTGGTCAAGAAAAAATCGAAAAAATCAATGAGAATATTTTCTTTAGAGAAAATTTTAACTCGAAAAAAAAATTGTTTCAACACCATTCCTAGGGACATGTGAACAGGGCTGTTTAAAAATCGTTCATTTTTTTCTACTATTATCATTGGAAATTTTCTTAGGTCCCAAGTTTCAGTACCTTCAATTCCAACAAAAAAAATTCTCGAATTGAAATTTTTCATTAGAAAAAAATTTATTTAAGCTTCCGTTTTGTTTTTTTTCGGGGAACTTAATTTACATTTGAATAAAAATTTTTGTTTTAGGCAGAGAAAATAAATTTCATAAATTGTAAAACGATTCGAAATTTTTGAGAACAGGCTGTCTGCCTGTTATCTCATCAACGTTTTGTTTGTTTGATGTGTGCGTGTGATCAAGGGCCCAGGGAGACTCTCGTCAAAGAGATCTGTCACCCTGTGATTTGATGATCACACACTGAGAGAACCAGAACCAG
Source organism: Octodonta nipae (assembly GCA_034190945.1). Lineage (NCBI taxonomy): Eukaryota > Metazoa > Arthropoda > Insecta > Coleoptera > Chrysomelidae > Octodonta > Octodonta nipae. The sequence continues at coordinate 47,831 of JAVLUE010000467.1, forward strand.
AACTAGAACCAGAAAAAGAAAACCCAAGAAAAATTGTTCCAAAAAAAAAAAACACAATGCTGTCTCGTTCCATTATTATTCATTCATTGTTTCTGTTTGTTTGTTTCAGTTTTTTTTTTTTATAAATATTCTGAAACTTCTCTTGGGCCTTCGAAATGAGAATTTAAATTCGTTGTTTGTGTCGTTTGTGTTTGTTGAACAATGATGCATGATGATTGCGATGAGAAAAACGACACTCGACAATCTCATTGTTTGGGTTTTCAGGGTTTGAATTCTGAAACATCCTCGGGTCCCGATTTTTTTAGATTTTTAGATTTTTTTTCTAGTTTTTTTTTCTGAAAATTGCTTAAATATTAATTTTTTTTCTATTTGAATAAAGTTTACACTGAAAAAAAAATCGATTAATCGTCTGAAATCAAACAAACAAATCGATTCGAAAATTTCTTGAAAGAAAAATTTAATTATTAATTTGTAAAAAAAAAGAAAAATAAACTCATCGGATAGTTTAGATGTTTGTGTAGAGGTTGCAGAAAATTCAAGCAGTTTGTTCCATTTGGAACTATATATTTAATCGAAAATTTATAACAATTTTTTTTCGAATTTTTGTTACTTAGTTAAAAAAATTTATTTTTTTTAATATAAAAATGTATCCCGTTAATTAAATTTTTCAGAATAAACTTCATTAATAATTAATTGATTAATTAAAATTATTAATTATCATCAGGATGATAATTAAATCAAAAAATAAATAAAAAAATTATGGAAATTTCTAGAAGAGAGTAGAGAAATTTTTTTTGGAAATCTCTCATTTTTTCTGGAACCAAACCAAACACTCGGATCACAATGAAAATTTCTTTTTTCTTGGGCCCGATCCAGAACACCTACTACAAGAGAACCTAGATTTTTTTGTTTTGTTCCATTTGGAACAAGAATTTGGAACAGAGAAAGTTTTTTGTTTTGTTTTGTTTTGAAATCATCATAAACCTTCTGAGTGAAAGGTATTATCAGCTTTGTTTTTTTTTTTTGGCATGCTTTGTTTTCTGCTGTTGGGTCCCAAGAAAATGGAGAAGAGCAAAAAAATTTCCAAAGCCTATTTCCTATGGCCGTTATTCAAAAAAAAAAAAAGAAAAAAACAGCTTCAACTCAACTTTAAGAGCCATATTTTTAAAAGCCTAAAACCAAAGAGAAAAAAACCTTTCAAAATGTTCCAGAAATTTTGGAACTTGGGCTTTGTGTTCGGTCAACTGTAAACCTGACTCTTCTTTCAGAGCTCATATTTGCATATTTTTCAAAAAGTTTTTGTCGAAAAAAACTTTTTTCTTTGTTTGTTAAGCCCTATAGGATTGGTAAACACTTGGAAACACTGGTCTAGATCATATTTTTTTGGGTTCTTTTCCCAAGAAAAACTATAAATATCTCTATCAGTCATTTTCCAATTGAAACTTCACTCAAATCGAATCAATTTCAAGGGACCTAGAGTTTAAACAACAACAAATTTTAGAAAAAAAAAAATTCGTTTTTTTTTGGAAATTTCTAGGCACGACTCAAGACAAAATCCAACATTTCACATTAAAAAAAAAAAATCCATTGAGAAAAATTTCAAATTTCTTGTTTGTATGCTGTTGTTGACCACAACACTACTGACCACAACATGTTTTCTTCATGTTCTGGTCAAACATTTTTTTTTTTTTTTCCTATTGGCCAGTTTTCTCTGTCTTTTTTTTTTTGGCACCATCAATGATGACGGGACCCGAGAGCTTTAAAAAAAAAACCGAGAAAAAACTTTTTCTGTTTGTTTGGTTGAGAATTAAAAACCGCTCTGAATATACAAAATTTTCATTCACTTCCTGCTTAAACTTATTATTCGATTTTTTTTTTTGGTAGAAAACTTTTTTTCTCTTTAAATTCAATTCTGGCTGGAACCATCGATTGAAAGGCCAAATTATCGTTTCACTCTGGCACACTAGTAGTACCCTGGTACTCTGGCACTCTATTACTCTGGTACTCTAGTTCATCTTTTTTTTGGCTTTCTCGATTCACCAACTCAACCATTGTGACCAAAATTCAATCTTCATTGAAAAGACCCGGGATCTAGTAAACTCTAGTTTGTTTTTTTTTTTTTAAATTTTTTCTTAAGAATTTGGTTTTGTCTTGTCTCTGTGTCTATTTCGTGTTGTATGGTTTTTGATGAGAGAAAAACAGCTTGTTCCCGACACCCCGGATCCGAAACATAAAATATGGATTCAGAGTATATTCTTCAAGTCTTGTTGTTTCTCTATTTGGATTCTTTAAAGGAAGATAAATACAAAGACAAACACTCTATGTGGTGGTTTTTTCTGGTTGATACTCCCCTCCCTAGACAGTGCCAAGATAAATTCTTTTCTTAAGAAGAGGCAATTAATTAATCGATTCATTTAGAGTCGAGAGTTCATCCAGTGAGAAAGAAATAGAGCTTTCAGCAACCAAAACCCATTACAACCCAAACCAAATAAACAAGCCCTAGCCAAAAAAAACAACAACGAGAAACCCAAAACGACAATGACAACAACCAAAGAAATTGATGAAGAATCTTATTTTAATTGGGAAAAAAACCCAGCCAGTCAAACAATCCATGAAAAGGAAAACGTGAATCCAATGGACCATCATCATGAAAATGAATGCGGCACGGATTCTTCTGAATGCCGTTGTTCTCTTATTCAGAAAAAAAAAACAATCAAACAAAGATTCTATCTCTTTGAGATTCTGGTGAGAACAATTCCCAGAGAAAAAAAAAAATATTCAGCTAAGACACTCTGGTTCTTGTATTTTTTATTTTTATTTTTTTGTAAAAAGATTTATCCATTTTATTAATGTAAAATAGATTGTAAAAAAAAAAATGAAAATTAAATTATAATGATAATGATAATGAATGTGAGAGCCTAGAATTGAATCGACTGAATATGTTTGGTTCCAAAATGCTTTTGTTTGTAACTTTGGAAGGAAAAAAAAACTTGGGCTTTGTTTTCCCGTATTGTTTGTTTGTTTGTTTTTCTCCCATTGTTCCACCAACACAACTTGAGCTTCATTTTTTTTTTTGTCAACTAGTCTTTTTTTTTCTAGGGCCCAATCTAGCCACTTCTTGGTCTCTAGCCTAAATGATGATGAATTTCATTGATTCATCTCCACAACAATAATGTTGTGAAGATGAATAATAATCTGACTTATTTTAGGCATCAAAATTTTTTTTCCTAATTCAAGGGCCATTCATTCTCCGTTAATTTCTAGGAGAGACCCGATTTTTTTTCCTGGTTGTTGGCAGCGTCAAAAGAGAAAACAAAAAAATCTTTATTAGAAAATAAATATGCAACTCTCAGACACCAGCTTCTGCTGACACTTACGGGTTTTTTTTTTTTTTTTGCTCGACTAAACAACAGCTCGCTGTAGAACCTGAAGAAAAACCCGAAAAAAAAACCCGGAAAAAAACCTCGAGAAAAAAATCCCGAAGAAAACCCGGGAAAAAAAAATTCCAACAAAAGTTTTATTCTTTCGAAGAAAGTTTCCCTGAAAAAACTCAAACAAAGGAAAAAATCTTGTAGATTGTTTTTTTTTTTTTTAGTTAAATTATTATTTTTTTTTTTTTTCTCGGCTAGAACACAATAAGAAATCAACTTAAATAGATAAACACCCAAACACACTGGTTGTTCATTGTCTATTGTTTTCTAGAGCTTCAAAAATTATTAATGGCAAAAAAATTCCGAAAAAAAAAAACTTTGATAATACCCAAAGAAAAAACACCCAAAATTCCAGAAACTTTCTGCTTTTCGGGTTTTTTTTTTCCTGGTTAAATAAAATAGTTATTCCCATAAAGAATTGGACTAGCTAAAAGATTTTTGGAGACCATTTTTCCTTCTTTGAAAGACCAGAATAACCAGAATGAGCTGCTGGTCTAACCAGAAACTTCAATTGAACCAGAAACTACAATTGGAATTTTTCTTTCTGGTTGTTTGTTTTGTTTTAATAACCGAATAAATCTATTCATGAGTTTCTCAAGAAGAACCCGAATGATATAAATGAATGAATGAATGAATGATATTGAAAAAAAAACAAAATTTTTTTCTTTCATTTCTATCTAAAAAGAATGATTTCGTGTTATTTTTATAAACGTTCTAAATTTTTTTCTCTCTACAGTTTTTTACTTCATGAAACATGTTTCTAAAAAAATTCTAGAATTTTTCTAGCTAAAAACAAAAGAAAAAGCTTTAGGTTTCAAATGGAACAACAGTGAATATGAGACATTGCCTGTGAATTTGTTGTTTTAATCTGTCAAAATTCTCAACAAAATTCTCTCCAAGATTATGATCATGAATTTTTCAAACGCTCAAATGCTGATGAATAAAAAACCTAGAAATTGTATGGACTCTGTTGGGTTACCCTAGGTTTGCTTTGCCCCAAAATGTTGTACCATTTGTAAGCTTGGTTGCTTGTCGCAAAAAACGTTTCTCAACCATCAACTCTAGAGGCCTAGGAGAATTAAACCGAACCGGTTTCTCTCTGTGTCAACACACAGATCTCTGGTGTTGTTGTTTTAGGTGTTTTTGATGTTTCTGAAACATTTCTCGGTTTTTTCTAATAATTCGAGATTTTTTTTTCTGATAAAAAAAACAAAACAAAACCAAACATTGAAATGAATGTTTGGAGGATTTTGAATGCTAAACTTATCAAGTCAGTGTGTGATTTATTTTAAATAAATCTTTGCGAGAAGGAAAAATTTATTTATTCTCAATTTTTGACTTTGGTAGTTTTATCATCATTTTGGTTTTTCTCTGGTTTATATTTGTTCATATAGTTTGATTTATTTAGTTTAGAAAAAAAAAACCAACCCGTTGAGTGAAACCGAAATTCTTCTGAAAAACTTACAAGAGAAAAAATCTTCCAGAGCAAGTTTTTCAAAAACTTGGGAATAGTTTTTTTCATCCCCTATTCGGGTAGAAAAAAAATGAAAAATGTTTCCTATCATTATTTATTTGATTCACTAAAAATTCAGTCTTTTACCGTTTGACAGAACCAAAATCACAATGAAACTTAATGGAACAAATGCTAGCTTACGTTTGCACTACGTTTCTACAACTGATCGTATCTCGTTTTTTTTTTTTTTGGTTCCAGGAACAAAATTTGAGATCTTCATTTTTTTCTGTACCTAGAAGAAGTGTTCCATTCTAGAGAAAAAAAAATCTCCTCCATCACACATCAAGGAATAGCCGGTTTTAGTTTGTTTTTTTTTTCAAATAATCGTTCTGATTGTTTTCAAAAACAGTATGAATCAATGTGATATTAAGCCAACCATACACACACACACACACACACACACTTGGTGTGTATCTGAATGTAATTGTTTTCACACACAGACCAAAAAAAAAAAAAAACAAGAACACTGGCACAAGAATATTCCATCCTGTGCCATCATCATTTCTCACCAAAATGAAACGTTGTTGAAATGAAACCCGAGAATAGAAGAGAAAAAACCTCCAGAGAAGCTGAGGTGGAAAGAGGTTTCATCATCATCATCATCATCATTATCGTTTCCAAATCGTTGAAAAAAAATGTATTTTGTATTTATTTTATCCACCCGGATTGTTTATATGTCAATGATGATGATGACTTTTCTCCAGAATACCCTAGGCTTATCTAATCAGTTCAATTTGAGTGAAGCTTTTCAGGATAAAAAAAACCTAGAAAACCGGAGAAAAAGTTTTTTTTTTTTCTCTCCATTCATTCGAACAAACATTATTTTAATTTTGAAAAATAAATAAATAAATAAATAAATGTATGATGATGAGCCAGAAGAGAGGAAAAAATTTTTGGAACGGAATATTCATGAATATTTCATTGATTACGTTGGGAATGAATTCCAAACAAAATGAACGCATTCAGGCACACGCACACACACACACACACCGAAACCCCCACCATGAAAATGATCCATTGAGAAAACTCTCAACAAGATTGAGATCAAGCCAGAAAAAAAAAACAGGATCCTTCACACAGCCCAAAAAACAACAAAACCATTTAGCCAAAACTGTTTTTCTCTGTTGATGACTTTAAACGACATCATCAAAACTGGTTATTTATTTATTCTATTTCATTTGAAAGCTTAGAAAAAAAATTCAATATTAAATGAATTAACTTATAATGAATGAAACAAAAATGAAAGGCCCTAGAAACAGCCCAAATTCAAAGCTTGTTTTTAGGGCCGCCCCCCTATCCAATCTGGAGAGTGAAAGTTTCAATGTAAGAAAACTACAAGTTTCAATGGTTATGGTATGATGGCTGTCGTATTTATTTATTTGATAGCAGAAAAACTTTCCAATGATAAAATGTAAATAGTAAAATGGCATTCAGTTTGTGGTTGATTCAGTGATTCAAAATTCTATTTGCCATTCCTATTAAAAATAATTGATTTTTTTCCTGACAATTGTGTGTCATAATAGTCTCCTATGATGATGACGGTTAATAATGTTTATTTATTTTTATTATTAATAAAAACTGAATGTTTAAATATGTTTTTTTTAAAAGAAACTGAAAAAAACAGAGAAAATCGTTGAAAAAAATGTTTCAAAGTTTTTCGAGAGCAATAAATTTAAACAAAAATTCGTTAGATATGTCAAGAAAAGTGGGCTTCACTGCTTGAAATCAATTTTTTTGACATTTTTTTTTTTTTTCGAACAAAGATGCCGCTCTGTTTGATTGACAAGTTTGTTTTTGAGAGTTGTAAGGCTCAAGATTTTGTTCGAGATCAATTAGATTGATGAGAACCAGAGAGAAAGGGAGAAACTTGGAAAACTTTGAATTGGTGGTAAAACCGCAAAACTTGAAACTTGCGTTTGGAGAGAAAAATTTCGATCCGGCCCGGGATTCTGGTTAAGAATCCTTGGATGTAATGAAAATGTTTCGTTTTTATATGGAAACTTCCTTGTTTTGCATGTTTTTCGAAAAATATTTAATTAATTTTAAAGCTTTTCAAATAAATTGAACCATCTCTCGCTCATCTTCTGGTTGTCTCAAGTGGAGAAAGTTTTTCTCTTTAGAGTTTAAAACAAATTAATTTTCGAAAAAAACTTTTTCTTGGTTCGTTGATCTGCAGTTATTTCCACCATCACATTACATTGGATCCATTGTGGGGAAAAAAAGAGAGGAAAGAAGGCTAGATCCAACCCAAAACACATTACATTTGATGTTTGAATGAAAGAAGCCCAGAAGCCTAGCCAAAAAAAAAAACTAAAACAAAGCTAATTTGATTTTGTTAGTTTCGAATTGGGAAGTGGCTGAAGTCTCTCATGGATCATGGATCATGGAATATAGGCTCTCCATTGTCTCCATATCTTTATTTAGTTTGAAAAATTTTTTTTCTATTAATAAATAAATTTATTTGTTTGTTTTAGTTATAAATTTATATTAATATTATTAAATATTTTTTGCTCTTAGGTTGTGTTTAGTTGTTGTCAAGAAATTTAGAAAAAACCATAAATAATCAATGGATTACAAAAAACTCGATTATTTATTTGGTATCAGTCAACAATTCTGATTTCACTGAAACAAGAAAATGTTTTAAAATATTTTTAAATCATTTTTTTTTTTCAATAAATCACAATGAAAAAATGAAAAATTTTTCCTAGGCTATGCTAAAATTTTTTTCAAGTTTCAAAAGCCAAAAAATCTTGAAACGATTTCAATGAAAATTTAAATGATTATCAAAATGACACCTACCAATGATCCACATCGATTCGACCGGAACAAGAAATGTTTCAGAATGAAATAGTAAAAATTTTAGTAAAAGTTTAAGAAATTTACGAAGATGATGTGGCAATAGCGAATCGAGAACAATCGAAAATTTTTAAACAACATTTAGTGTGATTTCTTTGCTCTGTCTATTTTTTTCCAAACTCAAAAGATACAATTTTTTTTTCTCAAAAAATTTTCAGTTTTTGGAACAACGATAGCATGGTGTGAATTGTGTCCGAATGTTTGGACTTTGTTTGTGTGGATTTGGATAAACCAAAAATCCAATTAACAAATTGATGCTTTCAAGTGGTGGACAAACAAACAAACAATAAAAATAATAAAAATAATGATACATAAATCACAAAAACAAAGCAAAAAAAATTTACAAACACCAAGAATTTCTGGTTGTTGTTGGTTTTTCTTTTTTTTTTTTTTTTTTGGTTGGTCAGAAAAAAATAATGACCATCATAAACAAAAAAAAAAAAACTGACCAAACAATGAAACAAATGATGACCAATAAAACACAATGTAAACGATGTGTCTGTTTTTTTGCACAGAGAACAAGAAAAAACATTACATTACATTACATTGCAATTCATTAGAAATTGGTTTGATTTGGGCAAAAAATAACCCGCGATCACCAGCACAACACCAAGCAAAAAAAAAAAACATTGAAACATTGTTTTTTTTTTAACATTGAAACGTTTCCAAAACAATAATGTGTTTTTTTTTGGGTACTAACGGGTTATGTCATTGTACAAAGTTTTTTTTCTCATAAAACAATGGCAAAACAACAAGATTAAAGAGCTTTTATAAGTCGAATTTTTTTTTTTGGAAACTTAAAAGATAGTTCAATCAGAGCTTAAACTAGGCTCAGTTTTAAGAAATCATAAAAAAAATTTTAGTTGCTGAAATTCGAGAGAAATAAAACTTTTCTAGAGTTAGAGAATTAATTTAATCAAAATATATTTTTATTTTATTTTTGAATAGATTTTTGATGACCGGCACAGTCATAAACACTAGGAGCACGTTTTGAAATGAAAACTAGTGTTCCAAAAATTGAGAACTGTTCCAAGATGAAAAGGATTGTTCCAAAATGAGAGAGAGAGAAGAAGATAAGAAAAGCAAACAAGTTGTTGTATGTTTTTCACACACAAAAAAACCACTAAGAAACACGGACCATATCACACCAAGCAATTGTTCGGATAACCCAAAACAAACAAGAAGAAAAATGAAATTGAATGGAAGCTTCAGTTTTTTTTTTCTCGATAAGAGATTATTGTGAAAAGGCTTCTCCCATTTAGATATTGGTCAGTGTGGTCAATTGGTTTGGAAAGCCAGTTCATTCATTGATGATGATGAGTTGTTTTCAAAAATAACGGAACGACTAACAACGACAACATTTTTGTTGTTGTTGACAATAAAGAAAGATGATGAGATAGCCCTAACGGTACTTCACAAACTTTGGCAACAAACCAGAACCAGAAAAAATTCTCTTCATTTTTCATTAGAAGGCTAGGGTTTTTTTTTTGTTTTTCGTAGACAAGCCAGCGAACAAGCAAACACAACAACACCAATACTATGTATCATCGAATAAACAACCAGAAAAAGAAAAAAACACTAAAAACCGGGGCCAAATGTTGTTGTTGTTGTTGTTATTATTGACAATATTCCCCTTGGAGCATGATCAATTCGATTATTTTCTTATATTCGAAACGTTGAAACGATGAAGCCATCGAAAAAGAGAGAGAGAGAGAGAGAGAGAGAGAGAGAGAGAGAGAGAAACAACCAGAAACAGAAAAATCAAGACGAACCAGAGAAACCAGTATCTAGTCAATGTTGTTGTTGTCGACGTTTTTTTTTTGGTCTCTCTTTTTTTTTGGGTTAGTTGTTGGTGGTTTTTTGTCGTGTAAGGACCCACACACACACACACGCGCGCCACCGACGAAACCAACGCCGACACACACACACACACAGGCAGAGGAATCTTTGGGACCTAGGGAAACCTATTCAATTTAACTGCGTGACGTCTAAATAAATCTACTCTATTAGTGAGAATCTTCCTGATTTAACAACACTATCCAAAAAAAAAAACCTTAATAAAAACAATAACATTAATAATAATTTCATATTTAATCAACACCGTTTTGGCGTTGGTTATGTTGGGACTTCACTCTAAGAATCTTTGAGGTTTCCCAAAGAAAAAAAAAAAAATAGAAAATTTAAGGCCCAGAACACTGAGACCTAGGATTTTAGAAATTTAATTTTACGAAAAAAATATTACAAATATTAGTTTTTTTTTTTTTGAAAATTTTTTTCGAAACAAAAAAAAACTGGGTGGTTTTTTTTTTTAATTTGGGCTAGGACCCAGGTTGTTTATTTAGAAAATCAACGTAATAACGGTTAATGGGAAAGCACAGTTAATCTTATTGTGGAACACGCACATATACACACACACACAGGGAGCCTAGAATCTTTTCCCGTTATGAGCTACCCGATTATGAGAAAAAATTTTCTAACCAGAAAACCGTTAACCGCTTTTCTGGTATTCGGAATATTTTCTTCGAAAAAAAAACCGATGTTAGCAAACGAATGTGAAGCTACATTGTATTGGATTTTGGTTAGATCAAAAAAAAAAAAAAAAAAATCCACTCATAAATTAAATTTAAAAAATTTTTTTTTCTGACTGCCTCAAAAACTGGGAACTTTTGTTCCAAAGCTTTTGTCTTAGATGTAAATTTTCCTGAAACTTTTGGTTTTTGGACCAAAAACTACCTGGATGGTCTTAATTTGAAGACAATTAATCCAAATTTTGAAACTCTTGAAACTTCATGTTGGAACCGAGCATATATGTGATTCATGATACAGGTAAACAAACTTGAACTCTAACTAATCGCCTAAAAAAAATTTTTTAAAAATATTCAAATCCTAAAACTTCTGTCTGTTTTAATTTGATTTTTTTCTTTCCTAACTTTGTTATTTGTTCCAAATGGAACTAGAGAAAGAAAGTTGAGCAAACCATCCATGTGAGAAGCATATGTGAGACATTTTGGTCTACTCTTAAAACTTTTTCTGATTTTCTTCTGGGTTTCTTCTTTTAGTTTCTGTTTTGGTGGTGATATATCAAATCAAGATTTATTTTATTATATGAAGATAGAAACCGATTCTTTAATATTTTTATTTTTTTTTTCTTCAATAAATAACAAAATATGAACCGAAATAAATATTAACCCGGGACCCGAAACAGAGAGAGAGAGAGAGAACAACAGAACCAAAATTAATATGAAGAACAACATTTGTTTTGCTACGAGAAGAGAATCCAACGAAGCGCAAAAATAGAAAACAAATCAATCCCGAGGAAAGGAAAAAATTGAAACTGAAGAGATTCGGTAAAGTTGTTTTTGCCCGGTTGTTTCTTCAATCCAGGATCCAAAGCGATTCCCGAAGCTTCCCAAAAAAAAAAAACTAAACAAACTCAAAATGTTGCCAAACAACAACCAGAACAAAACAAAGTGATTTTTAATAACTCGATTTGCTCGCACTGTGTGATTTGATCAACCGTCCTTTCCCTATAGGAAAACGTTCGAAATCTGTTTTGTTCTCGAAAACGTTCGAATGATTCACAATTTGATTTGGTTCTCGATTTGAGACTTTATTAAAAACAATTTTGTTTCAAGTTTTTTTTTTGACATCACAGAGTTGTCGGAAAGCTAGCAAATAAAATTTGAAGCATCAAAAAAAAAGTTGACATCAGTTTCTACTGGGAAAAAAAAAGCAGAATTTAAATTTTAAAATTTTTCAAACCAACTGTAGAAAAATTTTGAGTTTTCGATTTCTTTGTAACTTTTAAATTTTTTTCATCATTTTTTTTTCATAAAACAATTATAATAAATAAATAAAAAATAAGAATTTAATATTTTTTAATTTTTTAGAAAGAAATTTACAAGATTTTAACAATTTTAAACGCCATCTCGTATGGAAAAGGAAAAAATACCAAATTTTTGAAACAAAAGATAGTAGATTTTTTCTTAGAAAGATGGCAGTGTGATCACCTTGATCACATTAACCACTTAAAGCACCTATTATTTTATTTTAAAATTATTTTAAAAATTACTTATTATTATTAAGTACCTATTCATGCCCGAACTGGGTTCGGGCGATCGCAAATTTGCAGGCTATGCATGCCCGAACTGAGTTCGGGCAAATGCGTAAAGTGGTTAATAATGATAATGAAAACAGGGTCTTACCACTTTAAAAAAAATAATAAAATTTCTGACAAATCATCCGGAAAAATTTCAATTTTTGAATCATTTTCCACTATTTTGACAGTTTAGTTTTTTGGCAAAAAAAAATTTAAGAAAATTGAGAAGAAAAAAGCGATTATTCATCATTTTTATTTTAAAAAAACCCCATCTCATGTCCATTTAAAATTTATCAAAATTTTCTGAATTTTGAAAAAAAAAACGATCAATAATAAATAAGAGATTCGTATTTCATTGGAAATGTGGTTGTGGTTTTAGAATGTTTTTTTTGCTCAATGAAACACCCGTTTGCTTGTTTTAAAAAAAAAAATTTCTCTTTTATTCTTTCTGGACAGTGTCCATTTCGGAAATTTTTGAAATGAGGAAAACAATCTATTACCGATTGATTTATTCATGGTTGGTTGATTGGTTGGCTGGCTGGCTGGCTGACTGGCTGGTAATCGGATATTTATACAATTTTGATACTTTTTTTTTTTTTAAAGCAATTTTCTCCGTTTCATTACGATGATAATGAAGAGAGAAAAAAAAAACACAACCTCCAAAATTTATTCAAGAAACAAGCCAAGTGGTGGGTGTGTCATTCTCCATTCAAAATCAACGTGATAATAAATTTTTTTTTTTTCGGCTCTGATAATGTTATCACCACTTCTTCTCAATCACCATAATAATCATCGCCTACCAACCAGCCTACCTATTTGTGGTGTTTCCTTTAATTTCCCTTTTGCAATCCACCAGCCCCAGCTACCAGCTTCAATTCCCGGGTAGTGGAGAAAAGATACTCGGGTTCAGATTAGTACAGAAAGGAGAAAAACGGGTAAAAAGCCGAAAAAAAACATTACATTTATTATTAATGGTAATTCTTACTGTCTTTCATTCATTCATTCATTCTATTCTATGGTATGCCTTCATAATAATGATAATATATCCATGTTTTATGTATAAAATAAATAGATTCGGGTTTTTGGGTTTTTTTTTCGGGTTTTCGGGTTTTTTTTTCGGGTTTTCGGGTTATTTTATTTTTATATCTCGAGAAAAAAAAAAACCATTAATTTCTTCAATGCTTTTTTTGTTTGTTTGTTTGGTGATTATAAAGTTTTACTCTCTTCCTAGTCCCCTAGTCCCCTAGTCCCCTAGTCTTTTACCAGTTTAAATATTCAATAAGAAGAAAAGAAAATAGGGAAATGGATGGATAAATTTATTTATTGTTAAAACTAACCCAAGTTTTTGTTTTGGGTTAAGTCAAGTTCTGTTGAGACCTAAAAGAGAAAAAAAACCATTGCAAATCTAGAGAACCAGGAGAATCCAGAATATTTTGAGAAGACCCTAGAAAACCAGGGAAACAGTGGGTTTTTTTTCTCCATAATTTTCTAAGATAATTTTCATAATGAAAATATTATTAAGTTCATTTAGTATTTTAAGAAAGGAACCCAAATCAACCAGTTTCATGATTGGTAATGGTTTTTTTTTTTTGAAACCCAACGCTATCTTGGAACATTATGTTCCAAGAAAAAAAAACCCAAACAGTTTATGAATAGAAAATTTTCAAATTTTAAGGATCCTGTTTATGTTAAAATGAAGAAAAAAAAATTAATTTAAAAGTAATAATAGAACTGGATCGATAGTTGTCTCAAGTGGAACAACAATTAATTTTTTTTACCGTTATTTTATTTTTTTCTTAGGGCTTAAGAGAATGATCGAGTGAATAAATGAGTAATTCTTTTCTTGGGTCTCTTTTTTTTGAATGGATCCCGGTTTCTTTCACTTTTGAGTTTCATGAGGAGTCATAACAATGAAGTGAAGTTTGCCAAATACTTTTACTAAGGACATTATTATTTTTTAACGGTCTCTGGAAAATGGAATATCTCTCTCTCTTTCTCTCTCTTGGTCCTCTATTAAAATATTCTGAACCCATGAATTTGGTGAATTTTAAGGATCCAAGTTTAAAATCCCAAACTATAGCCAACTGAAAAAACGTTGAATTAAAAAAAAACGGGACCAAAGAAAGCTTAAAAAAAAAAACCTAATATGATACCAACCAATGTCCGAGTTTTCAAGTTCCAGAGTTCACTAAGAACCAGGTTTTTTTTAGGCTAGATTTAAAACTATGGGATACAATTTTAGAGAATCCAAGAACGTGGTTCAAAACAAAAAAATCAGAATCTCTCTTGCTGAGCACGGGATGGAATCTCGGGCTAATCTCTTCAATTCAAACATTTACTGTTTACTGTGTTCGACCTTTCAATTCACCAATTTTTCTCCCTGTTTCTGGTTCAATCCAAGTTCCACCAACAACACAGAAGTTTTCATTTATTATAATTATTGGAGGAAAGCAAAAAACTTTTAATCAAAATAAAAACCTCGAGATTAATTCACAGCTCACACACACACACACCGAACACGGAAAATACCCAAAAAAAAAAAAATGATTAAACAACAATAAATAAAGCACCTAGTCTTTGGGTTCGACTGGCTTCACTGGATTCTCTTCTCTGGTTCCAAGTTGGTTGGTGGTGTGCGTGTGGAACGATTCTATTGGTTTTGCTTGTTTCGAAACTATAGCGCAGTACATGTTTCGAATTTCGGGCACATCTAATAGATCAACTTTCATCATCATCATTATCGAACAACACGGCAAACCTCTAGGTTCCAAGAGTTTTTTTTGGATGGAACACGTCTTTTTCTTTGAAAACTATTTTTTCAAAAAATTTCACTCAAAACCTTTTCCATTTGATGGGATGGAAAATTCAAAAAAAAAAAAGCAATCCGATTGATTTACCGTTACTTTTAAAAACAAATGAGACTCAGGTTTTTGGTAGAGTTGAAAGGTTAAAATGTTATCAGAATTCATTACCAGAATGATGGCCCTTGTTTCATCATCAATGAGAATGGTCTCCAATATTCCCAAATGGCTCGCAACACTGTAAACAGTTTCTGGAAAGTTTCTGTGTGTGTGTGTGTGTTTCGGGTAGTAAACCCGAAATATAACCGGTGCTCGTAAAAAAAAATTCCTCCCAGAAAGCCAAAAAGAGCAATGACTTTTTTATGATGTACCAAAAAAAAAACGGTACCGGTCAACTTGAACTTTCATTGGTCCAGGTTTTTTTTTTTATTCTAGAAAATTTTTTTCTTTTAAATTTGAAATTCTTTTTTTTTTTTTTTATTGTTATCTGTTCCAAATGGAACACCAGCCAGAGAACAAAAATCCTATCAAAAGGTAAACCAGATTGGTACGAAAGTTTCATTTCTCCTCCTGTTCGACCCAGAAAATTAGGCCCACTATTTTCCTTTTAGTGTTTTGATAATGGTCTTTTTGGTTCCTATGTCTTGGGTCCTATTTGCCTAGGAAAACCTGGAACAACGGTCATTTATTTTTTTATCACTGTTTTGACGTTTTTTTCTCCTTTACTAAGCAAGCAAGCAAACAAGCTAGCAAGCAATCGAGAGAAAACCTTTTTTGTGATTTCAAAAACAAGATAGTTTCAACAATATCCAAGAACCAGGGAAAAAAATTGGCTTCATAAATTTCAAGAGAGAGTGAAATTTATGAAATTTAAACAGCAGAAGAAAAAAAAAATTGATACCCAAACAAGAGATAGCCCTGGTCCCTAGCCCCAAACACAAAAATGATACCAATCATAAAAAATTTCATTTCTCTCTTACCTGAAGAACCAGAAAAAAAAAACTAGAGCCAGGTAAACCCGAATGCTCGGGTACTCTATTACTCCCTAACAGTGAGCTATCCGAAATGACAAGCCAAGGACAAGGAGAACAGAAAAAAAAAGCTAGGCAATAATAGCGTTTAGAATAGATGACAACAACAACAAAAAAAAACCCGATTGTTCTCTTTGGTACCCGGTTGTTTTTCTTTGGAACCCGGTTATTCTCCAAACTGTTGGAAAAATTCGATTATAAAATTTATGGCTTTTCTTTTCTATCGTGGCTGGGGGCATCAATTTTTGATTCATCTTCCACTCTACCTCGGTAGAACAACCCAATGATGTATTTTATTTTTTTTTTTCAAAAATGAAACGAAACGATGATATTAACACCCGAGTTTGGTGATTTAAAAAACATTAGTTTGCTTTAGTTTTGGCTAGATTTGAAGAAAAAATAAATGTAATGCACCAAAGTGGAAGAACTTTTTTTTTTTGAACTTGGCATCTAGGTTTTTTTCTCTAGGTTTCTTCTGGTTCTTCTGGAGCCATTTAAATGGATCCAGTAGGATCATTATTAATGTTTGGTGCATTGGGTAGAAAAGTTCAATGATGTTCCATTGATGATTTCATGATTCGAATGATGTTTTTGTGTGTGTGTGTGTTTTGTCATTATTTTGGACCAGTATGAGAGAGAAATGAGAGCTCCAAACAGCATAATAATGTCATTGGAATTATGACTGATAATACGAATACAATATGATTTGATTGGGTTTGAACGCGTTTGGTTCCCCCCCCCCCCCCCCCAAACATAACACCATTTGTTTTTCCCTCAAAAAAATATTCTTGTTCTCAATTGGATACTGAGAGAATGGATACCGAGAAAAAATGGATACCGAAAAGAAAACCGATGTTCGTGTTCCAAAACATTCCAAAAAAACACCCCTCATCCCAATATAATGATGATGAGGTTCTTGAAGAAACAAATTTTAAGAAACAAATGAACCTAAAAATTGTTATTTTACTATAATGTTTTCGCACATTAAGTTTTTGATAGAGAGAGAGAGAGAGAGAGAAAGAGACGGGAAACGGGACTAAGAAAAATGAGACCGAGAGAAGAAGAAAAAAAAAACCGGGATCGAGAAATTGTTTTAAGCAGAGTATATTTTTTTTTCCACCAAACAGAAAGACAACCACTAGGGCCAACGAGAGAAAAATCTCGAGAATTCGGGTTTTTCTTCCATAAATTGAAATAAATGAAACTAATAAGACAGAGAATTTTTGGGAAATTACCACGTCAAATGGAACACGTATATTTTTGGTAACGGAATTTTGAATTTCACAAAGATTTGAAGAATTCAATTCTTCAATTCGGGAACAACCCGAAGCTAACAATTCGTCTTCAATTCGGGACCAAACAACCCGAAGCTCACAATTCGTCACAACCTTTTTGGATGCTGTTCACGTTTTTTTTTTTTTCCACAATCATCATCTTCTTCTAGTTATTTTTGCCGGCTATTCATTCAAAATTCTTTTCCCGATCATTCATCCATCCACCCTGAACATGAGATGGAAATCATTTTATTTTATTTTTTTCTTCATTGCAATGAATTCGGGTTTAATATTAAATTATATTTTTAAATCTGAAAGTGTTCTCATCAGGCACACGGATTGTTGTTGTTGGACGGTGTGATGTGGGTGTGTAAACGGGAAAAAAAAAATTTCTCGGGTTTTGGTTGGGTTTGATTGTAAAAAAAATTTGAATAAATCAATTTTAGAAAAATTTCTGAGGTAGAGAGACCTGAATCCTAATGTTCCCTAGGATCGTTTAGATTTTTTTTTCTCCTACAACGGGATACTCTCGAAAACTTGCTGGATTCTGGAACTTTTTGTTTTTTTGTAAGAAATTTTCTTCTAAAAGCATCTCATTTTGGTTTTCGATAGTCCCGAAACTAGTCCGATGAATTATTCATCGAATTGTTTGAGAAACACCAAGCACATTTGTGGAGAGCAACCCGAATTTCTAGAAGATCATCAAAAATTTACATTGTTACAATTTACATTTTCTCCCAACGAAAAACAATTTGGACAGCAATTAATTGCTGCATACAGAAAAACACTTTGTAACAAATTGCGGGCATTCTATCCAAAAAGAAAAACCAGAAAAATTGGAGAATGGTCCCAGGGACCTAGCTAGATAGCTACCACCACCACCACCACCAACAGAAGGTAAACCAAAAAGGTAACAACAGTAAATTGTAATTTATTGAAGAAAATTTTTTAAGTGAAAAATTTTTTAAAAAAATAAATTAGAAAAAACTGGTAACAGTTCCAATTGGAACAGTGTTCAACTGAATTATTTAAAACATTTTTTGGTAAATTCTGATGTGTAGAGTGATGATTCTCTGATTCTTCCCACCTGACCCTATTTTTTTTTTTTTAGTTAGAATAATTTTTACTAACGTTTTGAACGGGGTAGAATTGCGGGACCCGAAGCTGATGAACTATCTAGGCCTTGTTAAGGATTTTTTTGTTTTGGAATGAAGTTCCAAATGATCTAGAAGAAATCCTAGAGTGGTCTTACTTTTTTGGGAACATCATCATTATCATGTGTTCGGGATGATTTGAATCATGAATTTAGATCATGAAAGAACACGGGACCCGGGATTCAACAACGTTTAATGTTGGTGTTGTTAATGTGATGTGTTATCTCTGGAAGAGAGAACACATTTGGCTTTTTCATTGTAGCAAGTCATTTTTGGATCCAAGTTTTTTTTTCTGCTAGGTCTTGTTGGTTTTTTTTTCTGGTAAAGATTTTTATCAAATTTAATATTAAATTCTTAAACTTGGGTTTGGTTTGAATTAAAAATTTGGAAAAGAAAGATTTTGTCGGGTTGAATACAACAGGAGAGTGTTTCAGTGATTGATCAATTACCCGAAGTGACAAAGAACCGGGGCCAAAGTCAAGTGTGGAAGAGAGAAAAAAAAGAGACCAGAGAACTAGGCCCGTAGATTTAAACAGTACAGGGTGTTGCATAACTTTAATCATCATCACCATTGAATTAACCTGGTAAATTTTCATCCTTTCTCTCTCTGAAAGGAATTGATTGTTTGAGAAAAAATCGGAAGACTTACTTTGTTGAGCAGATGATGATTGATGGACCATCCAGGATGATGATGACATGATCCAACACATGCCAAACACCAAAACAATCTTAGAAACCGGTCTCAATGATGGTGACGGGAAGATGGTGGTGGTGGTGGTGTTCGATGATTCCCGAAAATTTTCCGATTTTCTAGGCCCAAGGGCAATGCTAAGGCTTAGGCGCTTGAACCTGGATTCAGTGGTCGTAGAATCGAATGATGATTGTTTGGCAATGGCTACGGTTTTGGTAAAAGATTTCTTGATTGATTTTTGGTTCGGGTTATCAAGCTCAACGGTATTGGCGTTAGTTTTGTTTTGGCTGCTGGTGGTGTTGTTGTTGTTGTTGGCACTAAAGTGTTTCCCGTTTGATGAAATGATCCAATGCCGATCGAGCATTTGGCAGCACAAATGTTTTTCAATGCAAAACCAATAATAGATAAACGAAAATTTTCGGAATGAAACAATCAACCACACAATGAAAACGAGAAAATTTATTTAAAGATTGAAGATATTCGATCACATTGAATTGGTGCCGTTTTTTTTTTTTTTTGGTTAAAAATCTCTGCAACGATTCGGGCGACAATCCGGGCGACGATTCGGGCGACGATTCGGGCGAATTTTTGTTTTATTTGTTCCGTCGTTTTTGTGATTGCTAGTTTTGAGATTCTGTTGGTTGCGGTTTTTTTTCTGTTGATTTGAGTCTAGTTTTAATCAACTAGGAAAACTGGTTTGCAAAGCAAAGTTTTTTCAATGAATTTCGATTGTCTTATAATTTTATGAGAAAAAAAATTTTCAATGGCTTCCAATAGCAATAATAATGATGATGATGATTGTTATAGAAAGCGGGAGATTGATTGTTTAAGATATAATAAAGCGATCATCATCATCATCACGATTGTCTTTCCTGCTGTGTGAGATGTTCCAAATGGAACACACAAGCTTCAAACAAAGAACAAACAGAACACAGCTATTTGACAGAAAAGAAACGTTTGTCGTCGTGAAAAAAAAAGAGTTTTTCCAAATGAACCACGAAACTTGTTTTCTTTGAATAGAGTTGTTGTTGTTGGTTTTGGTGCTTGAGGATTGGGAATGTTCTTTTCGGGTATTCTCGAGTTTTTTCTCGGGTATTCTCGAGTTTTCTCGGGTTTGCTGTTGGTCTGACTGTTGTTTTATCAAGTTGATTCTTCTGGTTTGATTTATCATCATCCTTTACCATACAGTTCTCCTTGATCCATGGTGAATTGAATTGGAAACGAATCGAAGCTGTTTCTCTCTGTGTCAGGTTTTGTTCTTGTTCTGCAAATAATTGACAAAGGAGAAATAAAATTTGGAAAAAAAAAAACGTTAATTGAAAAATATTCAATCGAATTAATTAAATTTTATTTATTTTTTTTTTTAATCAAAAAAGAAACTTTTTTTCTTGATTGAAT
This sequence comes from Octodonta nipae, assembly GCA_034190945.1. Classification (NCBI taxonomy): domain Eukaryota; kingdom Metazoa; phylum Arthropoda; class Insecta; order Coleoptera; family Chrysomelidae; genus Octodonta; species Octodonta nipae. The sequence continues at coordinate 68,079 of JAVLUE010000467.1, forward strand.
CGAATGAATTAATTTTCCCAGAAAAAAAAAAAACTTTGAAACTTTTCCCGCGTTTGTGAATAACCCTTTGTTTGTAAATAAAACCCCTCTTTTCATTTGGAATCATTTTGGAACTAAATGGAACCATTAAATTGTTCCAAAGTTGTCAGTCCAAAATTGGAGAAAAATCAAAACGATTTAGTTTTCAATATTCCGATGTTTGGCTAGGTTCTTTTTGGTCTGTATGTTTGTGTCGAATTGGGATTCTGATCGGTCAACCAGAGAATCTAGAAACCAGAAATCTCATCCTTTTTAAAGGTTATTCCAAAATAACGAAACAGCAGTAACGAAATCTTACTAAAGCGATTAGGACCATATCTGAAACAGTGTTTTAGCTTGATTTAGCTGGATGTTTAATGGAACAGAACAGCACAGAATTTCAGTGAAATGACCGGAACCACCCAGGGGATAAAGTCTGAACGAGCCTAGCCCTAGCCAGGAGATGGGGAAGAAAAAAATATGTAACTTTTTCTCCCTGTTGTTTGTTTAGTCTAATAATTTATCTATTCTTAATCAATTGTAATCTGGTTTAGGGAACTGGTTCTGTAGTTGGGCCTAGAAAAAAAAATAAAATAATAATAGTCTTATAATGAAATAATTATGATAAGTGCATTTAGGAAAAAGTCTTGCTTCTTGTCCCCTTGGTTTGGGCTCTAGTAGGCTAGTGGGCCTAATGATTTTTTCTTGAGATTTTCTTCTGAGCAAACCAGAAAATCTAGAAAATTGAAGCTTACCACAAAAATAAAAAATAATAGAAAACAATTGAAACAATACATTTTTTTGTGATGGCTTTCATATAATTAAGTTAGAACCAGAAGAATTCGGTATTTTATTTTATTTTTAGTTCTTTGGTGTTAAGATAACACGCGGGACCCTAGCCACAAATTACTCGGGTCTCATGTTTTGAAGACAAACATACAGAAAACTATTAAAGGAAGACAATCTATGATTTGTCAAGGGTCATTTTAAATGATTTTTTGCTCCAGTTTTGGCTTTGGTTGAAAAGATGATGTTCCACAAGAGCTTTTATTTAGTAGAGAAAAATCTAGAATATAATGGAAAACCCATAATCACCATTCTAGGGTCTAGTGGTGTGTGTGTGTGTGTGTGTGTGCGGTTTGATGCAAGGCCCTAATTGCAAAGAAATCTCTTTTCAATAGCAATTTTGTTTTTCTCGGGTCTTTTTTGTCTATTAATATTTTTTTTAATTTAAAAAAAAAGTACCAGAAAAGAATTTTTTTTTTTTGGTTGACATTTAATGTTGCCGTTTTTTTTTTCTTTTGATCCATTTGGAACAACAAAAAACGATTATCAACAGTGAACATTAGAAAGGAAAAGACCGAAAGCAAGAGAGAATAAACATTTGAAACAAACTTACTAAACAAACCAGTCAGCCAGCCAGCCAACCAAATAAATAAATAAATAAAAAATAATTAAATAAATTATAATCTGGTTTCTGAACCCAATTTACCCACTGCCCTTATTAGCCAAATAATAGAATCCAAATATGTTTAGGCTTGTTATCTTTAGGAGCCTAACCCGGGTAGGCTATCTGTCTCTACCTGCCTTGACTGAATGTTAGACGAAAAAAAAAATCTCGGAAATTTCTCAATTACCGCAATTGTAATGTGATGATTGAGGTTCAGGGTGAATAATTATCTATTATTTATTCATTAATTATTTTAATAAATTATTGAAAATAAAAAAATCACGGTGTTGAGACCTGGTCCTGGAACACCAATCAGAAAAACTTTTATTCTGTGTTACTTCAACCGCCACCATTTTCTTCAGACTGAATTTTTTTTTCGGATTCTTCTCTGGATTCTAGTCATTGAAACAAATTAGAAAATTGTATTTGCCCGAGATCCAAGAAAAAAAAAACAAAACAATAAAGAACCGAAGAGAATAACCGTTAGAAGGAAAAACTAAACCCGAAAATTATCGAAACAAGATACCAGATTTTTTTCTTGTAAAATGGCTTCAAATAGTCTAAAACAGATAATAATAAAAAAAATAAAGAAAACACCAATCACAATAATAAACGATATTGGAACGTGTTTCGTATGCCAAAGTTTTTATTCTTTGCCCTCCCCTCTTCATTCTCAGGACCCGGGATATTTTTATTTGTTTTCTCGCCCCTTGCTTCTTGAGAAGACCAAAAAAATTTTTTTTTTTTTTTATTCGATAAAAATTGGTTTGAAATAGAGTTTCGAAAAATGTTGAATAATAAAAACTTGGGCCAGGCTAGGCTAGGCTAGGCTAGACCAGGCACATTATTATTGGATCCAAATTATTGTTTGATCGAGTTTGTTTTTGGAACAAACAATTTGTTTGTTTGCCCGGTTGGTTGATTGGTTGGTGTGCTTTTAATATTTTTTTTTGTTTTGCTTTTTGGGTTTCAATTGTTTTCTGGTTTTTATGCATTTATGGGCAATCGAACCAGGGAACCTAGAGTGAGAGAGAGAGAGAGAGAGAGAGAGAGCCCTAGAAGTACTAGAGCCCTAGAATGTTTTGTTTTAATATTGAAACATAAATATTTGAAGTGTGTTTATGATAAGTACACTTGAATAAATTGTTTTCTGTTGGTTAGCATGTGTTTTTTTTTTGGGTTTAATTCTGGTTTATCTCTCTCTCTCTCTCTCTCTCTCTCTCTCGGTCCCAATTCTCTCTCCCTCTCTCTCTCTCCAAGGGCTCCGATTCGTGTTTTAGTGGCTTTGAATTTTTTTTTTTATTTATTTGTTTTATATTTAGCCCGTTTGTTGTTCAAAATAAATAATAATACAAAACAAAATCGTGTTAATCGTTTTGATATTTTGGTTTTTATTTTGATTCCGAAATTTGGATACAATTGGGATCTAGAAGATTTTCTCTGATTTCACTCGAACACACACACACACACCCAAACACTTTAATTCATTATTCTAGAATGAGAGAAAAAAAAAAATCCTAGAAAAAGGACCAATTGTTTTTCCAATTGGATTGCGTGTACGTGTGTGTGTGTGTGTGTGTGTGTGTGTGCAAGTGTGAGTCTTTTTTTTGGAACACGCTTGTTCCAAAAAGTTGTTTCAAAAGTGTTCTTTTCTTTTTTTTTAAATTTGTTTGTTTGGAAAATTGTTTGATAATTGAATTAGCTATCAAGTAGTCGAGTTCGGCCCCAAGTAACTTCATTCGAGTTCGCTTCCAATTCTACACGTGTGTTCGAGTAGAAAGAAAAAAAAAGTTCTGTTTGAATTCATTTTAATTAACTTTCTGCTATGACGATGCTCATTTATTTCTGCCTTCTTCCCCTTCAGAGGGAGCCATTCAAGAGCTGGAGCTAAGCTAGAGCCAGGCAAAAGATACACCAAAAACAACAGCGAAAAAAAATGAAGCACCAATTTGTCAGCACCATCCAAACAGAAGAAGAAGAACAAAATCCTTCTGACATCTTTCATTGTTTTTTCTTTTGGAACTCGCTTGGAACTTGTTACCCAGGTTTCTGTTAAGAACAACAAACCTGAGGTTTTTTTTCTCAAAGATTTCAAACAACGATAAAAGCTGCTTTTTCGGGTTGGAGAGAGAAAATTCCGAACACATTATAAACCAACCCGATCCATAAAATCAATGGAAAGTTTCGCAGTTTTTTTTGGGTTTAAAAATTTCGGTCTAGCCTAGTTTTTTCGGGTTTTTTTTTTTGTTGTTCGGGTTCTAGCCTAAATATTTTATGTCCGACAGACAGAATCCAAAACCGTGTGTTTGGAAATTTTCATTTTTTAAATTTGATTTTCTTTGGGATGATGCTACGTGATGATGTCTCCCAAAACATGGCTCTTCTTTATTCTCCCGTTTCACCGAACGGCCAAAAAAGAGCCCGAATTTTTATTTTACTTAGCCCAAAGTTTCGGAGTTTTCTAGCTTCATAGAAAATTTTTTTTTTGTTCTTTAAGAACCTGAAAATTGGGTCCTTATTTTATTGGTTTTTTTTTCTGGTTTAATCGTTATTTGTTTCGAAGTTTTATTAGTTTTCGGGTTTCTCTTCTAGGCAACGTTACCAAGTACATTGATTCACGGGGCCTAGATTTTTATACTTTTCTGAAGAAATAAAATTTGTCCGATTAGGTACTAAAAAAAAAAAAAACAACAACCAGGTTCTCGTATGAATTATTCACAAATTTGAAGCGTTGTTCAATTTTTAATGTTTAATTTTGTTAAAAAAAAACAAACAACAACAACCAGAATTCAAACGGAAGTTTTGGTTAGAAAAATATCCGGAAAATTTTTGGTTAAAATTTTCAAAAAATTGAAAAAAGTTTCAGGGTTTGATCGGGTTCTATACTGTTCAAGTTCGATTGTCCGACAAAATACCCAGAAAAAAAATTCTTTAAAAAAAATATTCAAATACTCACATAAGCATTCCATTGGTTGTATCATCAAGAAGAGTGGTAATAATCCTGGTTGCCTGAACCAGAATTCAGAAAAACACAGAATCGGGTTCTAGCCGAAAATATTTGGAGAACATGATAAAACTCACGGGCACTCCCGGCACCAAATTAAAAAAAAACAATAATGGATAAATCTTGATTAACGAATGTTATTTGAAACAACAACACTATTTTTTAAAATAAGACAAATTTTTTCTCTTTGGGCCCTTTACAGGGTCCTAGCTCTGAAAAACTAGGCCCATCAAATAACACAGAGTATCAAGAACAACAACAACAAAACAAACAATAAAACCAATTTGCTTGTTGAATTAACAGAACAAAATCGAAAATTATTTTGGAGTTTTTTTTTTTTTTTTTTAGGAAATTAGCTAAGAATTTTATTTGATGAATAAATCGATTCATTTAAGTGAAAACAACACTGACAGTAAAGTTGTTCCAATTGGAACTTGGGCTTGAGGAAAAATTTTATTTAAAAGCGCACAATTAGAGAGAGAAAAAAACGACTAAAAAAAAATCAATAAAATCATCAACCACTCGATGATTCAAAGAGAGAACATCACCACAAACGGTAAGCGTTTTTTGTAATTTTTTTTTTGAAACTTTCTTTGGAGCCTTGGTTCCAGAATGAATTCTGGTTGTTTTCTTAAATCTTTGGTCTCACACTAAAAAAAATTCCATGAAACTTTGATGGTGTTTTATTGGTTTTTTTTCCATCAAAACACTGCTGGAACAAAACGGGAGTTTTCATTGTTTGGTAGATTGTTGTCAAAGTTTTGCTCTCTCATCGTACATTATTTTACCCGGTTTTTTTTTTTCTGGTACCCGATTTTTGACGTTTTGTTTGGCATCATCGATTCTTTCAAACCAGTTTAAACTTGTTTGTTTGTTTGTTAAAAACGATCATGAATCGTATGAATGGATGGATGACTTGGTTGAGTTGAATTTTTTTTTGTATGCAGTGAATAAGAGAAACAAATCATGGAGAGGAAAATTCTACCCGAAGATTGTGATGCCGTTTCCCAAGTTTCTCTGGTATTCTACCAGAAAATCAACACAGCGAAAAAAAAAACATCACACTACCAGAAAACAACAACAACAAGACTTTGGAAACACCAACCAAAACAAGAGGAAAAAAATGCTTAGGATCCAAGAACAACAACAACAACAAAAACAGACTAAAAACATAAAATCCAAAGTTTTCTCATTCAAACAAGAGAATAAACGTTCCAAAATATATACCAGAATTTTGGAACGGCAGACAGAAATGGCATAGAGAAAGAAAGAGAGAGAGAGAGAGAGAGAGAGAGTTATGACGCCCATCTCTCTCGCTCTTCTATGTCTCTCTCTCTCTCTCTCTCTCTCTCTCTCTCTTACTGTCACTGTAACAGTCTTACACTCTGGTTTCATTGAATTCTTGAATATTTTGGAACAAAACCCTCTCTGGTCACTATCTAGGCAGAGAAGAATCTAGGCTGAGGACCAGACTTAGGAACCAGGGAGAAAAAAAAAAATCGAAATGACATTTCTTCTGTTAGGTAGCTTATGTAAGCTTATTATCATTATTATCAGTAGTCCTAGTGATTTATCTTGTATCATCTATCTATGGATAGAATATGGACGAGAATTCTGTTGTTTTTTTTTCCACCACTTCATTGGGTTTGGTTTTTGGCGTGTGTTCTATCTCTCTCTCTCTCTCTCTCTCTCTCTCTCTGGACAAGGGTTTTAATGACCACTTTTTGCTTGGGTTCCAGAAACACAAAGCGAAAACTACAACACGAAAAAACAACCAGAAAAACCAGAAAAAGCCATAGTTTTCTAATTAAAGTTTTACATATATTCTAAGCCTAGTGAGAGAATGAGAGAATTAACGATTTTCGACGATTTAAAAAAAAAAACGAACAGAAAGAATGAATCCAAAAAGTGGTGAGCCCTAGAAAAAAAAAAAAAACTCAAAGCAAATCTAAAAGATCCATTATCAAACCAGAAAAATCAAAAAGAACCAGAAAGAGAGAGAAACATTTATAACGATATTACCGTTTGTCGGGTAGGTAAATTTAACCGAAAATCTTTTTCTCTTTCTGGTCCGGTACCTAAACCGGGTCCCAACCACTAAATACCAAAAAAAAAAAAATCCAAACTCATAGATAATTAACAAGCTGGCAAATGAGGATTCAAATCAGAAAAATCCAGAGTCGTACTGTTCGGCTTCTTCTTCTTTTCTGGTTTTCTGGTTGTTGTTCCATTCATTAAACCAAATTGAAGTTCCAAATACCCGATTGTGCCCTACCAAAAGAGAGAGACTGATTAATTAATCGATTTCAAATTGTATTTCCAATGAAAAACAGTGGAAAGAACGAAACCAGGAGAAGAAAAAAAAAACCCAAAAATAGAACTTGCCGATTTTGCCCAGCCAAAACAAATCAATCGATAATCAAATTATTATTTAAGCGCTCAGTTTCTGGTTGAAAATTATAATTTAGAGTAAAAAAAAAAAACTACCAGGAGAGTCCACTGGTTTCTGTACAACAGGTCTCTCTCTCTCTCTCTCTCTCTCTCTCTGTATTGGTTCCAATAGTTTGGACCAAATTGTATACAATGAAACTTTTAGTTCCAAATTTGATTGCCTAGAAAAATGAAGCTTGTAAATTTTTTTTTCAATCAATTGATATCGATGGCTAATGGAAAAATCTAGGTTTTCCAAAAGAAAAGTTTCCGAGAAGAAAAAAGAATTTCAAAATTGGAAACTTTCTTTGAGCTAATGAACTAAAAAAAATTTTAAAAAAAGGTTCCAAACAGTGTGTTTTGGAACAGTTTTTGTGTTGTGATGAGCAACATAAAATTTTTTTGAAATTAAAGTTTCTCCGAGTTCTTGGAACTCTATCATTTTGTCATAAAAATTTTTCAATAGAAACCAAAAACCGAGTCCCCGAATTTCTGAGAGAAATAAAAAAAACTCTTCTGAACCAGGGAAAGGATTCCGTAAACGACGTATTGGCAGCGTTTTTTTTTCTTCTGGTTATCTCAAAACTTGGTTGAATCAAGAATTTCCTAAGCTCTTCTGCGATGAGACACACCTTTTCATTCCTTAATTTTAATTAAACCGACACACACTGCCTGGGGCTGATCCTTTTTATAGATTGCCTAGAAAATTACCTAGATTAAAAAAAAATTAGAGAAAACCAAATGTTTAACATATTGACGACACAGGCATCTCATACACGTTTTAGTTGATGTTTTTTCTTAAGATCGAAGCAAATAAATTGAAACTTTGCCTAAGACTTGAGCTCTATTTGGGTTAGAATTTTTTTCTATTAAAAAAAAACCCTTTCTAGTAATCAGTTTGTTTTCTGTGATTGAAGGAAAATCGAAAACTCTGGCCTAGAAGAACCAGAAAATTATTATAATTAATGGGATTAAGATGGGCCATGAAAACATAGAAACAAAGGTTTTGAAATAATTTTTTTCTCGGGTTTTCTGGTTTTTTCTTTATGGTCTCTCTTATGATGGCTGATGACAATGATGATAATGATAATAATCGATTTTCGAAGAATCGATTATCCAAAAACATCGACGACGAGAAAATATTCTTCAATAAAAATATTTTTTTTACCAAAAAAAAAAATCTCAGTAAGAATAATAAATTAATCAAAGCCCAACAATGGAAAACTAGGCCAAACCCGAAAATAAAAATTGGGTTCCAAGTTTTTTGAGCTTAAACACCAGAGTAAAAAAAAAAAAAATCGATAACGTTCCGATATGATTTATATTCGATATAAATTTTTTTTCGATTTTTTTTTTTTACTTGGTACAATATCTTTGTTTTGAGAAAACCGAAAAGCAAACCCAGAACTACCAGTTTTTAGTTTTCTTATTGCTCTAATTTTTGTGATTTAGAAGAAAAAAAATAAATAATTTTCTAAAAAAATTTTTTTAACTTGAAACAAATTAATAATTTTAATTTTTCAATAATGGAACAACTGAGAAGAGAAAAATGGATTCTCTCTGGATCTCTCTCTCTCTCTCTCTCTCTGGATCTCTTTTTCTTTGAATCTCTCTTTTTCTTTGGATCCCATTCGGTTTCTCTCTGGGTTCCACTCGGTCTCACTCTGGTTGTTGATTGAAGTTGTTTTTTTTTTCTTGACAATTGACAATGCAAGAGCTTAACAGCTTTCTTGGATCTTTAACAACAACAACATTAGCAGCAATCGAATCAATTAAATAATTCTCAACAAGATCTCGGGATCTTGGGCGCAAGATTTTAGGCTCGGGATCTTACACCAAAACTGGTAGTGTGCAGTGATGTAATTTGTTTTAGTAATGAAATTTTTTTTTAGATTTTTTTTAAACGGAACACATTAAACAGCTCTATTAAATTTTTGGAGTGACTTTCGGATTGTTGTTGTTGTTTTTTTTTTGGAAATTAATCGGTCTTGTCTCGGGCCAGAACAACAAAAACCAGAAAATCCTAGGCTTCTAGTGCTTTTGGAGAGAGCTGTTGTTGTAAACAAAAACTAGGCCCGCACGCTAGGCGTGTTATGAAATTTTTTTTTTTGTTCTTTGATTTTTTTTTTCTCGAGAATTCTTTTTGAAAGAAAAATATTTTCACATAGTGAAAATATTTTTCGGTTGATGAAACTGGGAGGATAGGAAGAACAATAGAATCCAAGCATAACAAACAGAAAAAGATTCAGAATTTCACCAAGAAAAAGAACCAGAGTTTTAGCCACAAAAAAAATGGCTAAAAGCTACATTTGTTTCAATCTAGAGCCAAGGTTTCTTCTTTGGGTTCACCAGCTTTAATGGCTCCCAATGTATCACTTCCATGTTCCAGCAGTTTGTTCCATCATTTTTCCTCTGCTAAAAGTGAATTGAAATTAACAACATGGATTCACTGCATATGTGAATGGATCTTTTGGTGTGTGTGTGTGTGTGTGTTATCATTACCAGTGTGTCACCACCATTAGCCAGAGAAGCAACAACCATGAGAGAAAGAATGGAAAAAAAACAACACTTCTTCAAGAAATTATGTGCCAAAGTGTTCCAAAACACTAACAAGATACTGTTGTTGAAGATTTTGTTTGGTTAGGGTCCGAGTGGATTCTGTGTATTGGATCATATCATGATGAGCCTGTTTGAAACACTAGAACACAGGAAAAACAAGCGTTCGAAAATCAATGAGATGAACGAATTGAAAACAATAGAGCCTATTGAGAAAGAGGAGAAACAGAGGATTTTTTTTTTCTCAAAGACCAAAGTTAAAAAAACTAGGCCCAAAAAAAATGATGGAAGATTTAACACTTTCTATGAGAAAAAAATCCTAGGTCCGTCTTGTTGGATCAATTTTTTTCTTTCTAACATTAATTCCAATGGTTTTTGGTTTTCTCTTAATTCGAATTGACATTGATGAGAGAACAACAACAATGTTGTCTCATTTCTGTTATTGTTGTTCTCTCTCGAACTAGTCTCTCTCTCTCTCTCTCTCTTGGTTTGATCCAAATTGCTGTTGTCGGGTCCCGGGCAACAAGAAGAGACGAGTGGAGGGCGATTGATCGGGTAGATAGTCTGTCGAGAAATTTGGCTCTTGTTCTTTTTTCTGTCTGCCCGTCTCACTAGTTAGTTCACTAAAGATTAGTCAAGGCCCTAGAAATCTTGCTGGAACTACGACAAGCTAAAAAAAAATTTTTCTGGTTGTTTGGCTGGCTGTCAGAATGTTTGGAAAATAAAAATAAAAATAATAAAATTAATTTATTACAATTGTTAGAAAAAAATATAAAAAAATATATTTAATAAGTATCTTAATAAAAAAAATCTCTTTTCTTGGCCATAGTGTCTCAAATCTCGGGAGACATCTATGGATTGTCTCAATCGTGATCGTGAGCTTACAGTCAAACAACAAGAAAGTTACAATTCATTCTTCGGTATTTATACCGGTTGGAGACCAGAAAAACCGAACCTTATTATTATTTTCTCTGGTTCCTGGTTAATTAAAACAAAAGCAATAAGGAACACCATTATGGAGATGAGAGTTCATCAGATCATAGAGGCCTGAATGGAATAAAATATAAAAATAGATTCACTGAACTTTCGATCCCATTGGATTTGAACGAAATTTTAAGTTTTTGAAATCATCGGATCCATTGAAACGACATCTCTCCTCTTTGACTCAGACCTCCAAAAAGGTTTCAGGACCGAGAATAATTTTTGACTTGGTACTTTTATTATCTCTATCATCATCATCATAAACTCAAATTGATGCAAAATGATATTTGTTACAATTAGTTTGTCGAGAAAATTTCTTTAGAAATTTGTCCAACAACAAGACAACAACAATGTAGGGAAAACAGTGTGTAGGGAAACCCATTAAACGACATTAATATTATAATATTGTCATAGACTCAATCTAAGGGACCCAGAGTTCCAAGGGCTCTAGAGCAATAAAATTTAATAACGTTGAGAACCAGAGAGAGAGAGAGAGAGAACAAACACACATTGTTCAATTACGAACCGTTGTCATGCATTGAAACTGTACGGCTTGTGAATGAAACTATCCGCCTGGTTGTTAACACGCTATCAACCCAACAACAACAACAACAGCATAAACAATGAATGTTGTTCAATGGTGAAAACCTAAACTAAAACAACACTGATAGTTTTAAATATATTCAGAGATATCTCTCGGAACCCAGGAACATCAAATAGGGTTCTTTAAACAATATCATGGTCCAAAGATAAATAAAAATTCTAAATAAAGTGTTGTTCCATTTGGAACTTAATCAACGTTTTTTTTTTCAAAATAAAGTTTTCGAGAAAAAAAAACTGATCATTCCTTTCTTTCAAACCAAATAGCCCAAAGGATTTTTTTTTTGCAATAATTTCAACCGAATTTGAATGAAAAAAAAAAAAAACTCTTGATCCGTCACCCGGTGCGCAAACTCAGAAAAAAAACTTCAATTTGAACTTGACAAATATTTTTCTCGGGTTCTTGGGATTTCGTTATTTTTTTCTCTCTTCTAGTTTTTCTAGGTCCCAGTGTCTTTAGTCTTAACTAGGCCAAAAAAAAAAAAAAATTAGTGTAAAAAGTTTTCTCTATTTTTTCGGTAATGCTTCCAACGGGTATTCCATGGAATAATCAACCGTTTTTTTTTTTTTTTGGTTTCGAAAAAAAACGTGTCATCGTCGTTCGAAAGTTACGAAATATACGTGTCCACCGTGGTTTTCTAGGGTCTTTACCACCACCACCACCACCACCACCAAAAAGTAACGGGAAAAAAACTTTTCCAATTATCAAGCCAAGAGGAAAAAAAACCAAAATCCAAATACCAGAAAAAAAATCCTTAAATTTGACCACACAAACAGGGTGGAACAGGGTCTAAACTTAATTTCTGGTTGAACTTTGATTAACAAGAGAAAAAAAAAACTTTTGGGTTTTTTTTTTTCCTAGAAAATTAACCCCAACAGGCAACAATTTTGGTTAGAAATTTAAAAAAACCTTTGCTAATCCAATTCAACAAATCATCGGATTCTCATCTTATTTATTAAGAAGAAAAAATGGTTCCAATTGGAATTTTTTCCGAATGAATTATCAAAGGAAAACTTTCAATCAGAATTTTAGGTAAAAAAAAAAAAATAGAGCTTTATGGCCTCGAGGCCTAAAAAAAAAAAAAAAAAGTGAACGTTGAGAGTTTTAATCTAGAGCCCTAGACTTCTGAGCTTCATTCAAGAACAAGAAGATTCAAGAGCTGAAGATTCAAATGCCAAATCCTACCGTGATGGTGGTGATAGTGGAGTGTTGTTTGATTTATAGTGTGTGTGAGTAGTTGTTTTTTTTTTTCTAAAATTCTGGAACCAACGTTTTTTTTTTTTTTTTTTTTTGACATTTCCACTAAACCTACAAGTTTTCTTGGCGGGAATTATTTTCTCTCACTCTTCGTCTTTCCCGTGCATCGGTTATAAATATCGAAAATCGAGCAATTTCTCAAAAGTTTAGGCTGAGTATTATTAAAGAAAATTTATCATGATCATCGTCTTCCATTCTCGCAATGAGAGTTTCGATTCCCGTTCGAATTCGTTTTATGATCAATCACCATTGTGACAATTGCAAAAAAAAAAACAAGGCAAGCTCTAAGTTTTGAGTTGTTCAAAAAACCCAGAGCTTCGTAGAAAGATACCGAATGGAACACTGTTGTTGGAACAAGTTGATGGAACAGCACAAAAAACTAAAAAACTCTTAAGCCTTACCAAGATGATGATGATGATGGTTTCATCGGTTCCATCAGTTCCAAAAGTTTCTTCTTTTTTTTTTTTAAGAAAATAAATTTTTTTGGATATTTATTCGATATCCAAATAATTTGAAATAGAAGGCTGTTTGGGTTTTTTTTTCTCCTATTTCTCTGTCATCATCGTCATCTAAAATTTGGTTTTTCTGGCTCAAAGATATTATTCTAGGTCCTTCTCCTCCTCCTCCTCCTCCTCTTCCTCCTCTTGGTCCACTTGAGGAAAAAACCAGAAAATACAGTTCTGGCTTTGCTACAATGTTCTCGTTCTCAATAACGATCATGATGGGCCAGGGGAATGAAGCGAACATGTTTTTCTCTCTCTCACTCTCTTGGTCCCTGGTTCCCTGGTCATTGTATTGGAATCATTATGGTTATTGTTATGGCCATTATTATTGCTTGTTTTTTGATATTATTTTGGTTAATGAGCAAACAGCCCTTCAATAACAACAACAAGACAAGCGAATGAAAACTGAACAAGAACAATCCCGAAACAACCATAGAACCAGAACCAAAAACCAGAGCCTAGGGAACAGAGAAAAAAAAACCCAAGAAATTAGTATTGGAACAACATAAATCATTCGACTAAATAAGGCCGATTATTGAATGGGATTGTGGAGCCCAAAAAAAAAAAGAAAAAAAAGTAAACTGCTTACAACAAGCTGCAAAGATCAATATCAATATTCTTTCATCACAGTGTTTATGGATGATCCATGATCTTGAGAACAAATAAATTCACAAACAATACAGTTTTTTTTTTTCGGGAACCCGACAATTTAATTGCCACATTTGATTGATTTGGTGTTTTTTTTTCCTGGCTCTGTTTGGGTTTTATTTTCCCGATTCAATTTCTCTCTTTTCAAAGCATTTTGGTTTGTGTTCCTGAGCCATGTTCCAATTGGAACAATCAGAATAATTCATTTGATAAATGATATTAGAAAGAAATCAATTTCAGATAAGAAAACAACCGTTTTAATGATTTCAATGAAATTTTCGATTAAAATTGAATCGATTTTAATCAAAAAAAAAAACCCTTCTGTTTGATTCAACAATTTGTTTTCTCATTGATAATAATTATAAGAAATTATTTTCATCAACCAAAATATCGGTTCATTTTTTGTCTAAAAAATCGTTTTTTTCTTAAGAAACATTATTTAATCGATTATTCGAAAAAAACATCGCATAATTATCGGAAATTCGATGTTTTCTATGGAATTTTTCCCAATCTCAAAAAAACCAATGTCTTTTCAAAGTCAAACAGTTCCAATTGGAACAACAGTGTTACAGTATTGTTTCAGTAGAACACAAGACTAATTGGTTGGTTGGTTGTTTGTTTGTTTTTTTTTTCGGGCTGGTGAACAATCGGTTATTAGTTTTTTTTTTTTTTTGGAAATCTGATTTTGATCGAACATCATTGATTAATAATTTAATCGATTTGAATATATATGCCAAAAAGCAAAGCTTTTTGTTCGAAAAATTCCAAAACTCTCAATCTTTTCATGTAATTTGTAACATTTTTTTTTTTTGTGATGAGGCTTTTGCTCTTTGCTGTCACACAACATCAGAAACGAATCTATGGATTCTCGATTGAAACATCGATAGTGCCATCGATGATGATCGATGGTGACGTTGGATTGGGGCAAAAAAAAACTTGAAACAAGTTTCATGTCTCGTTAATTAATTAGAGGCAAGTTCCCGTTCTTTTTGAACACTTTCTGAGATTCCAGAAACTTTTTGAGAAGAGGGGACAGAGTTCTAGGTTCCCAAAATGTTTTCTTAAAACTAATATTCTTCATAAAACATTTATCAGAACCGAGAAAAAAAAAAAAATTGCTTTTAAAGTTAATAAAATATTTTCTCGAGAATAATGAAATCCTTGTCTAGTGAGAAATCCCAAACTCTTTGTTGTTGTAGTTGTTTTCCAAGCAAAGATTGTTCCAATCGGAATCACTGATCCAGAATAATAATAACAAACAAAAAACATCCAGGCTCTTCCAGAGATTCTTCATGAACAACATAAATAAATGGATAATGCTATTGGATTCTTCGGGATTCTTTCGGGGAAAGAGAAAGGAAAAATAAAAACATTATCGAATCAAAATTTTTATTATTCTAAATCATATTCAATTTAGCTAATCGATTGTGTGTGTGTGTGTGTGTGTCAGATTCAAAGCTTCTTTTTTTTCGAAACAGTTGTTCTAAAAATCTTGTTCCATTTGGAACACATTTTTTTCCATCATTATTTTTTTGAATGAATCAGAGAAGAATATGTGATTTCAATTCGTTGAAATTGATATCAACGAATAATGGTTAACGGTTTCGGAAACCTATGAAAGAGTTCTATGGATAGCAAGAAAAAAAAAATCTCTTTTCTTTTATAAATATTCTATTGATGTTGGTTTGTTGAAACCCAGTCTTGGAACCCTTTTGGAACTTTCTAACGACAATAACAACCAAGAACTTTTCATATAAAAAAAAAACAATCTAGTTCTATCAGTAATGATTTTGGTGAATTAATTTATTTAAATTTAGTTTGGAAATTTTTCTTTCTAAAAAAAACATCGATTCCTTAAAAAAAAAGTTCCAAGAGTTCCAAAATTTTAGCTGTTGACAGTCCCAAGGATGATTATTATGATAATAGAATGATTTCCGTTAAAAATCATACCACCAATATATTAATCTAACAAGATTAGAGTGGATGGCCAATGAAACAAAACAAAAAAAAAAAGCCAACCGAGAAAAGCCAAAAAGCATTGAGATGAAGAAAAAGTCCCGAGAATCGAAAGCCCGACAGCTCAAAGACTACTCGAACCACTAGAACGAAAAACATTTGGAACAAACATTAATCTTGATGATTTGAGCTTTAATTAAAATCAATGATCATCATTTTCTTGAAGAGAAAATTTTTTGGTTCCATTTGAGATGGATTCCATTTTAAGTCAAATCTTTCTTTTCACATTCGGTTCCAATGTGTTTCAATGGGTTTCAATGTTATTTTTGTCAATTCCATTTTTACGTTTGGAACAGTTCGTTTTCAACCCAGAAAATAAAATAAATCTCATTTAATATTGATCAAGAAAAAAAACGGGACCCGAAAAACCGAGACTCCTTCTTTTTTTTTCCCAAAGAGTGAATGAAGTGTCAACTTTCGATTATTATTAGAAAAAAAAACCAAAATCATTTCCATTGGATTCAAGCAGTTCAAGTCCGATAATGTTTTCAGCGGAAAATACCCGAAACACACACACACACATCCAAATTTTTATTGGCTACTAAATTTTAGTTACTGTTGTTTCCAATCGGAAACCACAGAGAAAATCACATTAAACCAGAAAATCCAACGAGGAAAAAAACCCGAAATTCATTTGAGTGTGAGGTTTTCAACCAAAAAAAAGAAGCGATTATTATTGTTGTTTTGGTTGAAACCACCTGAACAATCCTGGTATCCAATAGATTGTTTCTTTCCGTTTTTTTTTCAGAAAAAAAAACTGAAACGTGATTTTGGATTCACTATCTACCAGAACAGAAATGAATAATTATAATAATTATTATAAAAAACAATCGTATGACATGCTGATGATTCATATTGGATTCACGGATTCACGTTTGTTCCAACACACAACGAGAAAAAAACCCAAAACATTAAATGATTAAAAGAAAAAAAAAATTTAATTTAAAAAAAAAATCTAGGTCCTAGAAGCTAAGAGTTTAGGCCACTTTAGGCTCAATTAAAAAAACAATTCTACAATTTTAGTCCTGGTTGATCATTATTATGGTGGTGCCCAGGAGTTTCATGACTTTGTACCATCAATCTTTCTGGTTTCTTGAGAAACTTTTGTTATTAAATAAACTAAAACCGGTTGGTTAGTTGTTTGGTTGTTCAACAGGGCACCATTGGGTCCTGGGTTTTTTTTTTATTATATCAAGTTTCAAGTTGATTTCCAGTGAAAAAATCGATTTGTTCTTTTTTTCTGGTGAGAAAATGCTTTCGCCAAAAAATGGTACTTTTGATGGAGAGATATTGTTCGCCTGCCGGGAGAAACAGAGAAACCCGGGTTTTTGTTTTTTGAGTTTTCCATTGTCGGGTTTCATTGTGTCGGGTTTCCTTGTTGGAACACCCGAAATTTTACCTGTGTAATGTTAATTTTTCAAGTGTTTTCCCAAAACAAAACCAAAAAAAAAAAATTTAATTTTATTATTTGTTTTGAAGAATTGTGAATGTTCTCCCGAATTTCAAAACTCAAGACCCGAAGAAAATGGTAGTTTTTTTCCCCTCAAAAGAACGTGTGTAGTGCTGGGTTTTGGTTCGAACCAAAGAAAAAAAAAAAACTGGTCACGGAAACTTTAATTATCAATAAAAAACGATAAAACAATCTTAATGTTTTAAGGAAAAATAAAATAAAATAAAATAGACAGAAGGTTTATCACACATTAAAACCAACACCACAAAAACACATTAACGGCTTTTAAATCTAATTTATTTTCATTGAATCAAAAAAAAAGAAAGTAATTTATGGTTAAGGGCCCAAGTACCTAGGATGTACCTGGGTGTTTTTGTTTTCTTGTAAACCATCAAACTTCGGGATTTTTTCGGGTTCTGCTGCAGCAAGGTACTTCCTAGTTAGTGTAAAGAAAACTTGAAAAAAGGTTAACAAAACAAGCGACATCTGATTTCTGTGGAACCAAGTTTCAAATGAAAGAAAAAAAAAATTCTTTAAAACGTGCTTGAGATTTTTTTGAGAAAATTTAACCGAAACGTTTTTTTGAAAAAAAATTGGCTAATTTGGCGGAAAAAAATGCCAGTTCAATGATGGAATGAGACTCTCTTATCATCGATGATTATTTATTTATTAAATCGGTTTTTTCTATTTTTTTCTGATTTTCTTGAGAATTTTATGACACATCACCTAGGTTTCTTGATAATCAACATCACACTTTTTTTTAAGAAGCTTTGGCTGGCTGGCTGGCTGATTTAGTTGCCAATGCGATTTTTTTAGTTTTATTTGAGCAAATTATTTCAATATGAAATATGTAGTTGCTAGTTTATTTTCACTGATTAATAGTAAAATTTGATCTAGCGATGAAAAAACAGAGAAAATTTTTTTATTTACAAAGCTGTCATGATTGAAATCAGTCATTATAGTCCTATTATAAATTTCAACTTGTTTTATAAATTTTTTTGAAAATAATTTTACTTCTGTCCTGGGGATCGAATCGTGGTGCGTGTGATCGATGTGATGTTACGGTGTTTTAAACCGTTTTTGGTTGTGTTATGTTGTTGGAAAATATCCGGAACTTTTGAAAAACAACTAGCTCAAAGAAAGTTTCATCATAGTTTAGAGGAATGGAGGCTAACCAATCAACCATTGATCGATCAACGGGATTGTGAACCAAACGAGATTCCCATCCTAATCATTCGGCAGCACAAACTTTTGGAAAGTATTACGAACGACGTCAAATGATACGGGGAACTTGGAAACAGGAAGCCGAAATCAAATTCAAAATGAGAGTTCTGTTTTTTATTGGGATGGCAGCGGAAAATTCTACGGATAACGAGCTTCAAACCGAAGCTAAAGATCATCGGGATATGATCCAATTTGGATTCATCGATTATTATTACAATTTAACATTGAAACACGCAGCGTTGATAAAATGGGCCCATCGACGTTGCTCCCAAAGCCCGTACATTGTCAAAGCGGATGATGATGTTTTGTTTAATCTGCCAGAGCTTAATCGTAAAATGAGGCTCAACGAATTCCGATCAGGAATAACGGGAAAACTAGAATACAATTCACCGGTTGTTCGGATAGTCGGTCATAAATATTTTATGCCGAAAAATATCTACGTTCGTAGTAGCTACTCCTATCTACAAGGGTTTTGCTATGTCATCTCGAATGATTATTTGCCCGTATTCTCTCGAACCATTGAACAATATCCAGGCTTTCTCCTAGATATTGATGATCTATTTATAACGGGACCAGTAGCCGATTTTGGCCGAATCCCGAGACATCACGATTATGGGTTTGCATTTTATTGTGGCCCAGATATCCAACAATTGACCGATCGAATCGCTTTGATGGGCTGCTCGGAGGCCAGGCATAATCGACAATACTATCGATTGTGGAAGAGGTTGGAATCATCAGCAGCCAACACAACAACAACTCCACAAAAAATCGCCATTCTTCTGTTTCAACTAGCCATTCTGTTGGTTTTGGTTTTTCTCATTTTAAAATTCTTAAAAAAATTTAAAAAAATCCGGTATACTAATAAAAAGAAGTTTTACCTTTGACCTTTCTATTGAAAACCTTACACTACGGTATTGATGATTTATATATTGGGAGCCATCAACTCAAGCACAACTCATTGGAATCAATTTTAATCAAAATTTTTTTTCAAATCAAAACTCATATAATAAATGAATCCAATCAGGAACCAACCGGGTTGATTTCGAAGCTGTTGAAAATACGATTGTCTTTTAAAGTCGATGCCAATTGGGAAACAATCTCATCCGATTAAACAAACACCAATAGTAGAGTATCATGGTGTTGAGAGCCAACCACTCGAATGCCGCACATATCACAAAATATCGATAACCAGGTTGTTGTTGGTTCCAGGAGAATCGGAATTTACTGTCTAAAACCTTGTCGAAACCGATGGATCGAAACAATAGGAATGAGAATATCACCATATTGAACAAGAAAAAAAGAATCAACAGAGTGTATACTCTCATGCAATGAGGTTTCGATTCGATTCCATACAAAGCCAATCGATCACATATCGAAGTCTAAGCCGGTAAAAAAATAGAAAAAATCTTAATTCTACGGTTTTTTTTTTCTCGTTCTCATATTCACCATCCATATGATACCGAGTGAGATTCCCGAAAACAGTAACGTTCCACCAAACAAATGTCCCTCGACCATTTCTGTGGTACGCATGTTTCCTATCAAAACAAGTCCCAATGCACAAGAAATGGTCGAGATCATCACCCGAAAGTTTAGCTTAAACAAATCGTTGATTTCTTCATCAGAGATGTTGTGGCTGGTCGATGATTGATGGTCAACGAGATGATCTACCAGGTTTTTCTCTGTTCGGGAATTTTGTTTGACTATCAAATCGATAAGATAATATCGAATCTGTTTATAACGAAAAGAGCCTGTGATGACAACTATCCAAAAAAGAGTCAAAATCTGTCAAAAATGTTCAAAAAATTCATTCATTGTAATAGCTCACTCAAGATGGCAACACAATCGATCAACATAGAAAAGTACACGGCGACTGGCTCTCGGCTACCCGTATCGCTGACAAACGGTAAAATCGGGTTGAGGATTTTGTGTTGAACCGCCAACAAGTAACTGTGTCGTCTCGATCGAAGGTTCCAAATTTTGGTAGAAAGATAATTGTAATGGTATAAAATTAATACTCGTTCAATCATTCAAAATATATTTACGGTATGATCATAGAAAGCGGAAGAAAAACGATCACGGCCAAGGCATAATACCAAGGCTGCTCTGTCATAAAACGGTAGAAACCATTCTCCAAATGATAGGCCGGAATGTTTCGGAACAATTCCTGTTCCTGTCTCAATCCAATTGAAGAATCTAATTTTCTGCTTTTAAAATCCATTGAATCTTCATTGTTGTTCCAGTCTTGGTGTTGGATCTGTTTGGTTTTTTTATCCATTCTTTTGAAAGACATTGGAATCGATTCTTGAGCTGAGTTTCTGCTGCTCAACTAATCAAGAAAAATACTTCGATTGGCGATGAATAGAAGAACAGAAATTTTCAGCTTTCAAATGAAACTGTTAAAGTCGATGAGCTGAATAATAGCTGGTTTCAAAATTTTCCTTTAAAAAATTCACCATTGACCACCTGACCACAATTCAATCAAAATTCCCGACAACTAATTTCCTGATTCCAAGATTAATTTTTTTCTCTAAAAATGTAAGCAAAACGGTCATTATTTTCAAACTAAATTGATGAAGGTAAAATTGCTTTCATTTCAAGCCACCACCACCACCACGCAATGACGCAAACACGTTGCTGAACTTGAAAATCATGAAAAAAAATTCAAAATACGTCGAGTCGAATGCAACTCTTTGCCGGCTTGATTTGTATTTGCCCAAGGCAACAACATTCCTGTATTTTTCTAATGTAAATGTTTAAATGAAACATACAATTTTTTAAGAAAAAAATGAAGCCTTCAAGGCTTTTCGATACTGTTCGAATTTGATAACCTGTCTATCCATTAACTTTTATAAGAAAATTCAATTTTTATTTCACCAGAATTTAGTTTATTACAGTTTTGTTTATAATATATATATGGGAAACGATTTCATATACGACGGAATAGGCACCAATATTGGAGAGCCATGGTGTTTAAGGCTAGCCATTCAAAGACTGTGCCAATCACATGCCATCGATAGCCTGGTTGATTTTCATTCTAGAACAATCGGAATTTATAATCGAAACCTTTGGGTGAAGCCAACGGATAGTATAAGAAAGTGTGTAAACACTATGGATCCAAGCCCTTGTGTTGGAAAAAAAATTTGAAATCTAAAGTAGGTACATGCCTGGGTGTTTATTATCTAAATAAAACTTATTTTTATTTATTGAATGAAATTTCAAAACTTAAAAAAGAGCTCAAACTTGATGCCATCTCTGAAATGATTTCATACGACATGAAACACCGGCATGGAACAGACTGGAAACGTAGAGAGCCAGCCATTCGAAAATTGTGTGAACAACATGATATGAATAGCCTGGTTGATTTAAATTCCAAAATAATCGAAAATCGTTTTGAAGATATTTTTCCAAACCAACACTGCTCATGGAATGGTTCATCGAGATCAAACAACCAAGAAAACAGATGAAATAAATGAAAGTGAACGCCATCAAGCTATAAGGCTTGGATTCGATTCCATAGTTGGCCAGCTCATAGCAAATCCAACTCTAGAAAAAAAAGTATTCGATTAGGATTTTTTTTTTGAAATCAGAATATCACCATGGACATAAGATAGAATAAAATTCCAGGAAATAATATTGTTGCACCGACCAAATGTATTAAAAAGTATTCCGTACTGCGAACATTGCCAATTATGAAAAGTCCGATTGAATTCCAAAGGGTTAAAATCCACGAGATGAAGTTGAGTTTCAAAAGAAACTTGACCCGATCAAAGGTTATTGAATGATCCTTGGAATATTTTTCTAGCCGCTTTTTTTGGAACAAATCCATCAAATAGTATTTGATCTGCTTGAAACGAAAATACCCGGCAAAGGGAGCTATAAAGAGATTCAATCAGTTTGGTTTCAAGTTTTAGATTGAAACAGAAAATACCTAAGAATCCCAGAAAATTGATGAGTAGAGAGAAGATCGAAGCGGCTGGGGCTTGACTTCCCGCATCACTGATCAACGGAAAGATTGGATTGAGAGTTTTCCGTTGAACAGACAACAGATAGCTGAAATTTTTTCATTAGTAAAACAAAACGCTTAATCTAGTTTTTTGTTTTTACGGTAAAGTTAACACCAATTGAATCAAAACGGTAACCAAAAAAGCAAAAATCCAAGGATGATGTCCGATTAGGGCGTTGAAACGATTCTCCCAAACACAGGATTTTTCTATTGATATTGCATCGTTTTCGGGAATTTCTTCGCTGATGGAGGAATGTTTCAGTGATTTTCGTTGTCTGGTCAGTGGCCAAGCGGATGGAAGTAGAGTTTCGGAAATTTTTCTCAAAGAAAAACTTGACGCCAAGTTTTTCTCCCAGAATATTGATTTTTCATGGCAACATTCCCCTGAAACTGGATCCATTTTTTTTCTTTCTCGAAACAATCTTTTTCAAAATTCATTCAAAATTGATTGTCACTATTGAGATATTAGAAGTGAAACAAATGCAACAAATTTCAATCATCACCAGACGATAGAAAAAAATATCAATCGCTTTTTTAATTTTATAGAAAAGTTTTAATTTTTTTTATATTTCTGGTTTCAATTAAAAAACTGTGGAAACTGAAAAAAAAAACAATCGATTTTGTGTGTGTCGGTGTGTTGGGTTATTGGTGTGTTTTCAAACATCAACTAAAAGATAATAACGGAAACGAAATAACATTATTTCTGTAAGCTTTTTCATTTTATTCAAACAAACCAAATTTCCTTCATTCGATTCAATGATAAGAAGACTTTGGTTTGATTTCATTACAGTGACTCAAACAACAAGCTTTCCAAACTTCAAGCTTTTTGAGAGTTTTTTTGATAATCTCATTGCTGAAACACATCTTTTTTTAAACAGAAATCATCTCTGTCTTGGACATTGGACATTGATTTCAAAAAAAAAAAACTTGAAGAAAATGATTTAAAACATTTACAAAAAAAAAAATAAAAATAATCCAAATATTTTTTGTTTGATCAATCAAAAGAATGAATTGAATCCTTCAACATGGATGACCATTTGGAATCAGTGTGTGTTTTCTCAGATAGTCGATGCCAATTTTCAAACGATTTCATCCGACAAAATAGACACCAATAGAATGGGCTCATTATGTTGAGAGCCAACCATTCGAATGTTGTTCCAATCACATGCCACCGATAACCGGGTTGGTGTTCATTCCAGAACATTCGAAATTCATTATCAAACAAATTGGTGATACCAACAGCCAGTAACGAGAGAAACGTGAATACTGCAAAACTAAGAAAGAAGAAAAAGGCTAGGAAACTGTATACTCTCATGCTATAAGGTTTGGATTCAATCCGATAACAAGCCAATTTATCGCTAATTGAAGTCTGAAAACAGAAGAAAAGTCTTAATTTCTTAGAATTTCTTTTGACACTATTCACCATCCATATAACATGGAACAAGGTTCCCACAAACAGCACTGTTCCACCAAAAATATGTCCCTCGATCCGTTCTGTGGTACGTATGTTGCCCAGAATGACAAGTCCCGTTGAGCTAACAATCGTTACGATCAGGATTTGGAAATTTTTCTTAAACAAACTGTTGATTTCTTCATCGGACATGATGTGGCTAGTTGATTGTTTGTCTTGGTCAACCAGATTTTTTTGGTAAAGTTTTCGATTGACCAGCAAATCGATCAAATAATATCGAATCTGTTTGTAACGGAAAACACCAACAATGACCACTGAAAACCACAGAAAAACGGGTTTCAGGATCTATTTAAAGAAATTTCTTTTGACTTACTCAAGATTGCCGCACAATCGCTGATCATGGAAAAGTACATAGCCGCTGGTTCTCGGCCTCCAGCATCGCTGACAAACGGTAGAATTGGGTTGATGGTTTTGTGTTGAACGGCCAACACGTAACTATCCAATCAAAAAATTTCAATGAATCCAATGAATTACAATTGAGTTACAGTCTAAACCATTCGGACACTTACGGTATGATTGTGGCAAACGGAAGTAGAATAGTCAAAACCAAGGCGTAGATCCAAGGCTGTTCTGCCATCAAACAGTAGAAACGATTTGCCGAATGATAGGCCGGAATGTTGGCAAAAATTTCCAAATCAGATTTCAATAATAGAAAATTCAATGAATCTTCATTGTGATTTTCGATAGTTTTGGATTGGGTTTTTTTTGCTGCTTTTGTTGTTTTATTATCATCACTGATAATGGTGGATAATGGTGGTGTTCGACATTGTTTCCCATTGTTCTTCCAATATTTTAGTTTCCATTTTTGGCCTAAACTTTTTGGTCGTGGACTGAAAATACTTTCATGAAGACAATGGTTTCTTCGGACAAAATCTTTGAAAAGAAAACTGTTCTTAATAATCTTTTTCTCGGTTAAAGAATATTGAAATTTCTAAAAAGTTTCTAGATTCGAACAGGAAAAAATCCTGATTTCAAAGTTCAAAGGTAAACACTTTGAAAAAAGTGGCGTTATGCTACGTTTCCTCTCACGAAACGGCATTGAAAATACTGATTGCTGAAATCACAGCTCAAAAACATCTAAGCGCAGCTTTAAAAAACTTCTTGAAATTCTTCAATAAAACTTGTTGCCATTGAAACATTTGAACTTTTGGATTTTTGAAATTGGCTTGTTGTGGTTTGTCCATTCTTAATACTTACACATTGAGTTGGAAGATTAATTTCCGAGCAAAACTCCTTTTCTTCTTCTTCTTGGATCGATGTTTCTCTACTCGGTCAGACTGGACTGGACTAGATTGGTCAATCAGATATCACAACAACAAAAAAACTCTCAGGAATGATAAGTAGTTGTGAACGGAACGTCAATCAATCAATCGAGGTAAGCAAAGAATAAATTTTTAATAACAAAAGTTAATTTTTTTATGAAAATTTTCTCGATAATTATCATGGCCAAATGATTGAAACAAAATTTTCTATTTTTTAATAAATGAATTTTGGTTTCAATTAATAAAAACATTATTACAACAATGATGGGCGGAAACAATGACATTTTAAATGGGTAAAAAAACATCGATTTTTTTTCAATTTTTCAGATTGAAAATTTTCAGATTTTCATTGAAATTTCCTTCCAATACAAAAAAAAAAAAAACGATATTCGTTTACGGTATTAGCTGGTTGTTTCGATAAGATATCGTAAATCGGTATATGAGGAGGGTGTGTTTCTCTCGTTCTTTTCCTCTATCTCAATTTCGATATGAATTTGAGTTGTGTTTCTTTTTGATACAATGATAATTTTCGTAAAATTTTTCTATTAAAGCGTATAGTTTGTATAAATTGCATAGTGAGTACATTTGTTTTTGATAAAGAATTTTTTTCTCCACTCGATTAATTGGAAAAGAACTTTAAAAAACATTTCAATGCGGTTTACTTGTGTTTTTCATGAAAATTTTTTTTAAAACGTTTTTAAAAAAATGAACGGATAGCTAGTTGATTGACAAGTTTTGTAACGTGATTGCTCAAAGCTACAAAAATTTATTTAAGCTATTCGAATGACGTAAAACTTGTGATTAATACGCAATGAACGATGGATCAAGAAGGTTGATTGGAACAGACATTGTCGATAGCAATCATCATGTTGATTCAATGTAGCAAGCTATCATAAGATCAGGATTCGAAGCATTTGAAGATTACTTTTAGATACGATCACATACTGTTATAAAAAAAAATGACATGTTAGAACATTTTGAGATAACCAATTCCCTTTTGCCCAAATTGCGATTTCAAGGACCTGTGGCCAAAATGCAGAGGTTTCTTTTTAATATTAACACCCGTTTGTTGTAATTGTTTGATGGTTTTATCTTGATGAATAGAAGTTTTTTTTTTTGAAGGAAGTGTGCGTGTCTATCTAGCAAACAAAACTTATCCATTCGTTTTAATGTCAATGAAATGGAAAGAATTTATCTACAACAGTACTTCAGTGAACGAACGAACGAAGTACTACAGTTGATGCCATCTCTGAAATGATTTCATACGACACGAAAGACAGGCATAGAACAGACTGATAACATAAAGAGTCAGCCACTCAAAAACTGTGCCGACAACATAAGATGAATAGCCTGGTTGGTCTTCGTTCCAAAACAATCGGAAATCGTTTTGGAAAAATTTTGGTAAACCAACGGTCAATAGAGAAAAAAATAATCCGATCTGAAATACTAAAAGACAGATACAATAGAGGAAAGTGATCACCATCAGGCTATAAGGTTTGGATTCGATTCCGAAGTTGGCCAGCTCGTAGCAGATCCAACTCTTCGAAAAAAAAAGGCTTCAGGTTAGTTTTTGTTTTTGAATTTTTGTTGAAAACTTTACCATGTATAACAAGTAGAATAAAATCCCTAGAAATAACAATGTTCCACCGAAAAAGTGTATAGGAAGGAATTCCGTAGTGCGAACATTACCGATTATGAATAGTCCGATCGATATCACAAGAGTCAGAACCCACAAGTGGAAGTTAATTTTCAGAAGTAAACCGATCCGATCATTGATGATCATAGGATGATTAACGGGATTTATTCCCATCATATTATTATATTTGGTTTTTGCTCGATTTTGATTGTACAGATCCATCAAATGGTATCGGATCTGCTTGAAACGGAAATACCCGACAACAGGAACTAAGAAAAAAAGATTGTATAATTTTGGTTAGAGTTAACAACTACAAGAAGATACTTAGGATTCCTACACAATCGATGAGCATGGAAAATAGTGAAGCGGCTGGTCGTTGACTTCCCGCATCGCTGACAAGCGGAAAGATTGGATGAAGAGTTCTTTGTTGAACGGACAACAGGTAACTAGGAATTATTTTCTATTAGTAAAACTTGAATTATTCATGGCTTTTAATTTTAGATTATAAAATATTTGTAACGCCAATTTCTTTATTTTCAATTATTATTAAACTGCTTTTAATTCGAGTGACTATTTTTTTTTTCTGATCAAAACTTTAGAAACAACTTTTGAAACTGAGCATTACTGTCAATTATAGTTTCAACAAATTTCATAGAAATTCATCGAAAAAAAAACGTAAAATTTCAGTTTTTGTTTTCAGTCTAATTTTTACGGTAAAGTTATCGTCAGTTGAATCAAAACGGAAACCGAAAAAGCGAAAATCCAAGGATGATGTCCGATTAGGGCGTTGAAACGATTCTCCCAAAAACAGAACTTTTTTATTGATATTGCACCGTCTTCGGAAACTTCCTCGCTGGTTGAATGTTTCAAAGCTTTTCGTTGTCTGATCAGCGGCGAAGCGGATGGAAGTAGAGTTTTGGAAATTTTTTTCGAAGAAAAACTTAGCGCCAAGTTTTTCTTCCAGAATATTGATTCTTCATGGCAACATTCCGCTAAAACGAAATCCATTTTTTTTTTTTTGAAACGATCTAAAACTATTGTCAAACTGCTTTTGCAATCAAATCAAAATTGGTTGTCACTTGAGGTATTAGAAGTGAAGAAATGCAACAAATCAACAAACCATTACCATGCAAACACCAGATTAACAATCTGCGACATTGACTTTTTATACAAAGGATTTCAGTCTGATGGACACGATGATTACTTACATGGAATAATTTTCTGAATATTGCTCCACAACATCCGTTTTTGTTCAAACAAACTTCCATTATCGATAAAAGTTTTATCTACCCTCGACGATTTCAATGTTGAAACTTTCGAATATAAAATGAAAACAATGTTGCTGTTACAATGAAACGAAAAAGAAAACTTTTTAGTAAACTCCTTATTTTGGTATTTTTGCAACCTTATAATCACAAGTTCAACAGTATGAAATCGATGAATGATGTCTGACTGATTTTTATCCAATTGATTTGAATAAAATTAGCTCGAAAGAGGCCGTTTTTTTCTGAAAATTATGTGGCGTTATGTTGTGTTTGAATGTCACATAATTGAGGTAATAATTTTGGAAATGATTTTAACGAAAAAAATCTACAATTAGCTCCCTCTTTTAGTTCGAACCACAACCAATGCTAAACGTAAACAAACATTGATTTCCAAATTTTTTAATTTTATTTCAGTTTCTTTCGAATTGGAGCGTCAGAATATCATTAATTAATATCATCAAAAATTTAGTTAGAATTGAGAGTTCATTTTATCACAATTATTACATTGATTGATAAAAAAAAAATCGGAACAGCGTTTTGTTTTCTCTCAAATTCTAACCTGATAGATGTGTGAATATTTTTCAGAATCTATTCCGTTTTCAAGTTGAATCAGCTCAACTTGACTAAATGGTAAGGAATTGTCAAGTGGAACAAGCTTGTTAATATTTATTGATTGATTGATTTGAAGAATTTAAGGTCAAACTTTATGCCAGAATTGAAAAGATTTCATACGTCGATAAATACAGGCGTAATAGAGACCGGCACTATTGATGGCAACCCATTCGAAAGCGGTACCAACGACGTGAGCAATGAAACCCGGATCCTTGTCATTCCAGAAGAATCGAAATTTCATATCCCAAAACTTATCGAATCCAATAGACAAAATCGAAATGAATGAAGCGCTTGCCATACCAAACAAACCAATGCCGGCAATAATACTTGTCAATAAAAGGCTATATGGTTTCGATTCGATTTGATATGAATTTAGTTTATTACAAATGAAAGTCTAATTTAGAGAAAAAGAGAAAAATTTTCAGAAAGAAAAGTAAATCGATTATTACCATCATCATCATGTGGATCAGCAAACCATTGAATGCAAAACCAGCCCCAAACAGATGGCCATAGATCAATTCTGAGGTACGGCAATTACCAATGATTACCACTCCGCTTGAGCTCATTATAGCAATAATCATTGAGTAAAAATTTAGTCTGAACAGAAAATTTATCTCATTATCAGTGATGTAAGTTTTAAATTCATCATCTTTAGCTTTCATTCGATCCGCCAGCAAATCGACTAAGTAATATTTTATCTGTTTGTAACGAAATATTGCCACAAGAATGACTGCAGAGAAGAAAAACATACTATTGAAGCAGATAATGGTCTTTCAACATCAGATATTTTACTTAAAAATGTATTCATATCGAGCATCATCGAGAATGGAACAGCGGCTGGTGCTTCACTGCCGGCATCGCTGACATAAGGTAAAATCGGCTCAACTTTCTTATATTGAATGGCCAGATAATAGCTATAAACACAAAACACAAATTTTTTTTCTAATTTCACAAGTTTTATTTTAAAATATTTATTACGGTATCAAACAGTTCAATGGAATTGCTATGGTGGCGATCAGGGCAAAAACCCAGGCATATTTCTTTATCAAATCATAGAAATGGCTTTTGAATTGAAATGCAGAAAGATTTCGGCATGTTTCCTGAGCTTTTGCTGAGATCAAATCGATTTTGGTTTCACTACTCAAACAAACAACATCCTTATTATTGAGCTTTTTTTTCTGGTTAATCAAATCGATCGACGTTTCATCATTATTGTTATTCCCATTGTTAGTGTATGGAGAGATGGTAGTTCTGTAATCCATTTGTTCAATATTCACCTAGGATATATTAGCTTAAATAAATCGAAAAATGGTCGTCGGCTTAGTATGTTGATTCACTACTAAAAACGAGGTACGAAACAATAGAGAGAAAAAAACTTTTAATAGATAATAATTTCAAAATTCATTTTAGAATCATGATAATTCGACGTTTTCATGGTTTATATGCGAGCGATGGTTCACCAAATTAAAGATACATTGCATTGAACCACTGAATGAACAACTAATGGTAATGAAAAACGATGAAACTAAAAACTTGTTTAAATCCATTTTTTTTTCTCGTTATAAAAGGCAAGAAAACAAACAAATCAAATTGATTGAATGCCGAAAGGATAGGAAAGTGCACACAGTGGTGGAGTGTGAAAGATCTATGTGTGTGTGTGTTTTTTTTATTCTTCTTAAACATTAAACACCAACAATCAATCGTTTATCTATGATATATTATCGCTATTGCAAGGGTTTCATCAATAATCATTTGATAAGATTGAAAAACTTTAATGCACGCACACACGGACACAAACACGTACACCACTTGTTCTTCAATGTTTTATTCTAAGAAATGAATCAAAATCAGGGAAACGAGTGAAAAAAATTATTACGAATTCATGTTTATGAGCGAATAAATTAGAATCTTTCAGTTCGAAAGGCAACAACAACAAGAAACAGGTTGGTTGTTGAATGTTTGAAGCAGAAAATTTATTTAATATGATGTTCTCGTACAGTGACCAATGTAAAATGGAATTTTGAATTTTGAAAAAACTTTTTTTTTCATTCAAATCAAATACAAAGAAAATACTGTCAGAACAAGATCAGCGCGGTAGAATTTTTTTGAAACGAATATCGTTCGAATCTTTTGATATTTGTCTTTTGAATGAGATAAAAAAAAACGAGCGTTTCTCGTGCTCGATTTGATTTGATTTGTGTTCTCTATGCTTGTGATGCGAATGAGACTTATATGGCCCACTCTTTGTTTAATTTGTAGTCTTTTCTGTTTCAGGCGTAGTTAGAAAAACTAGCGCGGCAACTTTTTCAGAAATTGAAGGTTAAAATGGAGAAACA
Organism: Octodonta nipae; assembly: GCA_034190945.1. Lineage (NCBI taxonomy): Eukaryota > Metazoa > Arthropoda > Insecta > Coleoptera > Chrysomelidae > Octodonta > Octodonta nipae. The sequence goes on from JAVLUE010000467.1 coordinate 98,802, forward strand.
GAGTTTCAGTTTCATTGACCACTTCTTCTCCTGAGTTTTGACCTCAACACAAGAATCATTGGACATTGGTATGGGAAACATAATGTCCACAAGCGGACATTGTGGTGCACTTTCAGTTTTTTTTAAATGAGAAAAAGTCTGTCTGCTTGCTTGTGTGTATCACGATTTTTTCGAATCAAAAACGACAACTAAATAAATAATCGAGTTGAATGGTGTTGGCACGTTCGTACGCAGCAGAGCTTTCACCTTTTGCCAAAAAAAAAATGATAATAGAAAGCTTGTTCGTTCGTTCATTTGTTTTGAACCAAGTTGATAACGAAAGCTGTTTATGGGTTTATTTTCTGTTCATTCATTTTAAAAAATTTTTTGAAAAAAAAATCATTTTATTAGCGTTAAAAACACATTCCAACTGTTTACAAGTTGTCTAAACTACAACGCGTGCACTGCACAATCCAGCAAACATTCGAATTTCAATTGAAAATTTTCCCTAAAAACTTCAAAATACTAATCAACAGGTATTCTAAGCAATTCACTGTGTTCAGAGATGAAAAACTCCCGTGACAGAAAACAAATTATTATCTGTATTTAAGCAGATTTGAACGAAACCTTGAAAAAGATTTATCAAAAAAAAAAAAAATTGTTCTTTTTAAATAATTTATCGTTTTCGAACTGTATAGTGGTTTTTCACGAGAAAACTATTGCTGCTAGATGCTGAGCAAAAAAATTCTTTAGAATATATTTATAAATGAAATTGAAAAACAATTTTCTACGAAAAACGAATTTCTAATCGTTGAGATTTCTCAGACTTTTTGAAGTTATGCTCATTTGAAGATTTTTTTTTATGAAAAAAATTTCAAACATTGAAACAGATCAACAGTTTTTAAATTTTTTTCTCCTTCTCCGTTTTGTTATCAAATTTCCGTTATGGGAAAACAAACAATCGAATTCATAACAAAATAATCGAACTCTATTCATTTGAATGAATTATCTTTGTTTCTGTGTTTTTGAATCTGTTTTGATTTCGCTTGATTACAATTTTTTAATGAAAACAGCACTTTTGCATTGGTTACCAGATAGGAGAACATGTATTAAGTTGTCACATTTAAATCAAACAGTTTCTGGTTTCTGAGGAAATATTTCTTAAAATTGGGTTTGTGAGAAAGCCGTGTCATAATTGGCTAGGTGATTTTGCCAAAATTTTTTAGAAAATTCATTTTTTTGAGCAATTTGCTCAAATTGTTTACAAGTTTCGAACGTTTTCTGTCGTTCTTCTCTATGTCATATTAAAAACAGACTTGTCCGCACAACAACAACAAAAAAAAACACACAATAAGGAACACAAAATACAACTGAATACAAAAGAGAAACGAGTCGGTGTTATTCAAAATACAAATTCAATCGCAAATATTTGTTTTGCGAACAAACTTTTGGTGAACTTTCTTCTCAAAAAAGTCATATTCAAATTGATTTCAAGGGAAACAATGCCCTTAAAAGAAAACGTCCTCAGCCAAGAATAATTTGATCAGGAAACTAACATCGATAAAAAAATTGTCAATAGTCAATCGAAAGCAATCAAAGAAGAAATACCTGAATTTATAAGCCTCCCAATTTGTGGCTTCAAGAAAACTTTAAGAAACTTGTAGAAGGCATGATTTGTTTTTTTTTTTTTTTGACACACAGTATAAATCACTGATCTCTTGATCTTTTAGAAACGGAACGTTTGTATTTTTTTTTTGTTGAATGAAACACTGATTCAATGTATAAACACCCACACGCACCAACACAAATTGAATGGCAAAGTGTTCCAAAGTTCACATAGTCTGCTTGGTTTTGAATGATTTTCAAAACAAAATGAACTTCGACTCTATTTCAGTTCACACCATTAGAGAATGATTGAGATTTTTTTTTCGCCTCGCAATTTGTTCAATTTTTGGAGTTTGATTTTAAAAAAATTTGTTTCCGCAAGTTGTTTCAAGTTTTATCGTTTGAAGAGTAGAAAATGTAGTTCAATGCGATCAGTTCAATACAATGTTTTTCTATTAAATTAATTGCTAATTTATTATTGACAAATAAATTAACTTAAAAATTGAAAATTTGATGAATAAAGTAGAAAAAAAATGGAAAAAAACCATACTGGCGGATGGACGTGTCAATCCATGTTATCAGTTGATTGAAGCAAAAAACCAAAATAATCCACTTTATCAACAAAACCAAGGATTCAAATAAAACAATGAATAGCAACCGAAATTAAAATTCAATTTTGTTTCAAGTTTTAGCTCTTGTTCATCCTGATTCACCAAAATTTCAAATTACAAAAACTGCCTTAATTCGGATCAATCATTGGCATGTCCTTAGACTCTTTGTTTGAATTAATCGTTTTAAAAATTCGATTTCATGAAATTCTCAAACTAAACTTCTATCTGTTGTAGAACCAATTTAAGGTGATTAAATGCAGAAGTATGATATATAAACCATTAGGCTTAATCATCACAATGCTTTTCTGACAAGAAAAAAATTCCCTGGTTCAAAACTTTTCAAAATCATCTTGATGAATTTACAAACAGTTTAGGTTACGATTGAATGATTTTCTATTGATATTATAAATACTCAAAAATATTAAAATAAACTGAAGAATCGAATAAAAGCTACCAACTCAGAGGATTATCTTTTTTTTGAATTCAAATTGATGAAAAATGTTTGAAGTTTTTGCAAGAAAAATAAAAATCGAATCTCTTAAATGATATCGTTCCAACAATCGATAGTGGTGTTTACATTCTAGAATGTTTGAAAAACTTTTCGGTTCTATTAATTCGTTGAAAACCATTTTCTTGATTTTGGTTATCAACTCTAGTCTTTTGGTGATATTAAATTTGAATTCAATGTCTTCGGTAGCTAGATTACTTTCTGCTGAATATAAAGTCTACGGAAAAGTTCAAGGTTTTTCTCTAGCTAGATTTTTTTATTCTTTATTTTAAATGTTTTTCCATTTTCAGGAGTATTCTTTCGAAAGGTTATTTAAAAGTTTTTTTTTTGAAAAAAAATAATGATTTTATTCTCTGTACAAAGTCCACTAAGGAAAAAGCGGATGAATTGAAAGTGTTTGGTTATGTTCAGAATGCTCGCGATGGAACCGTTGTTGGAGTGATCCAGGGCCAAGAAAATAAATTTAAACAAATGTTCGATGTTTATTCAAATTTTTCAGATTTCAATGATATTTTTATATTACAGGAAAGAATGGCTCTGTCATGTTGGAAGCCCCTATAGCACTATCGAACGATGCGAATTCAACAACGAACGGACAGTCGAAAATTTAGATTATTCAACATTTGAAATATTAAGACGATAAAATTGAATGTTTTTCTCTTTCAAATTTTTAAAACAACGGTTCTAATGCTTCTTGATTATTCATTAATGGCCTTAGAACTTCAGGTATAAGAATGCGTTTCCCATCTTCGGTTTGATTTTGTTCGACAATGGCCAATATGATTCGTGGAATAGCACAGGCTGTTCCGTTTACAGTGTGTACAAACTTTACTTCTACATTAACAATATTATCGTCACTGGGATTGTTGCTCGATTCGAAATCAAATTTCTTATATTTTATATTTAATCTTCGAGATTGATAATCAGTACAATTTGAAGCTGAAGAGATTTCACCAAAAAACTCCTCGTTCTTTGATTCACGACCCGGCATTCGAGCTTCTATGTCAAATTTTCGATATGCCGGTAATCCTAGTTCGTCCGGTGGCATATCGATCACTCGAAACTCTAGACCAAGTTCAGAGAACAGCTTTTTTTGAATCGATATGAACTCATCTAGCATCAAATCCGAATGATTATTGGCTTCCGTCAAGCCGAACATTTCAACTTTATCAAAGTAGTGTACACGGTACATGCCCGAAGCTTCACCTGACGATTTTGCTTCAGCTCGGTAGCATCTACTCAAAGCACAGTAACGTTTTGGCAACTCAGCGTTAGTGCTGAAAGTTTCTCCTAAATGAAATGCTGCCAACGCCATTTCTGCTGTTCCAGCCAAACATACTCGAGGATTTTTATCAAACGAATAAACTTGTGTACGCTGGCTAAATGGTTCAAATCCGCAAGCTCGAATGATGTCGGCGTTGAGCATATTAGGAACGACTACCGGAGTGAACTGATATTCATTCACCAATTTGGTTAGTGTATATCGAGCTAGAACTCGTGCCAATTTTGCCAAAGAATCCACAAACAAATAGGATCGAGTACCGCAAAGCGTGCCCAATTTGCCCTCAATACCGGAAAAAAATGCCAAATTTTTTTCGTACAAAAGAGATTCTGCTTTGGTCGAATTTTTTCGTTGATTTCCCCTTCGATTACAATGTTCTACAATTTTAAATGAAGGTTTTTCACCGGCATCATTCCTGCAATACAAAAGTTTTTTTCTCTGAGAAATTTAAATTTTTTTTTAATCCTCACCAAATGGGATGAATGTCGTTTGGCAGTGATCCAGCCAAACGAATCAAACACTGAGCCAACTCAGCTGAAGTTAATGTTTTTTCAAACAATTGTGAATAATTTTTCTGTATTTGGCGGCGTTGAATATTGAACAAAATCTTTTTCTGTTCGTTTTCATTATGAAATTTTTGTTCTTCCCAATGTTTCATTGCTGTCCGATCACCAACAAGAAGATCGAAATCGAAATAATTACTTTCCGTCGAGAAAAGCAAGGATTTAATTGATGACCAGTTTCCATTTCTCTCAAAACAAGATCGCTTTTGAAGAATCCTGTTTGGAAACTTGATCATGTTTACCAAACAAACAGAAAATACATGTGATTTTTTATTTTTTGAAAAATTTCTATTTCCACCTGTGTCGGTCGGCTAAAAACAAAATGTCTTGCAAACTATTTTTTTCTTTCCCATCTAGGACCTCTAGAGTTCCAAAGTGGAAGAAAAAATCGAAGGAAAAATTCTTCTCTCTCCAAAAAAAAACATCGATCACGATTGAAATGAAAGTTTTCCTTACTAGATAAGAAAATTTTTTTAATGTTTTTTTTTTTTTTTGTTTTCAGCTTAGGAAACCAACTCACTCGATAGGAAACAATCATTTTCGTCATACAATCTCTGATTTTGATGGATCACTTCTCTGGAATCATTTCGAGAATCATCATTATTATCATCGTCGTCAAAAAAAGACTAGAAATTTTTAGAAGATGCTCAATCAAATGTTCAAGATCATCATCATCATTGTTTTCTGTCTGAGCCGTAGAAATAGTAACAGCAAAAACTATTCAACCATTATTGGTACCATGGCTACTACCCTAATACTACAACAGCCTTAACACTTGAACGACATTCCAGTAGTTTTTTTTGAATGAAAACTAACTCTAGGTCTTTTGTTGACTTTTGATTTCATCTGATCACAATGCTAGAAGAAACTGGGATGATGTTCCAAAAATGACCTGCGTCCAATTCGATTAATTTAAAATGAAAATTACTATCTGTTCAGATCTTTTCCCAAGATTCTCAAAAAGACTTTGGGCTCGACAAACACTTGGGAAATTGGTCGAAATTTGCTGGAAAATTTTTTTTTCGAACACTAATCGAATTGGAAAAAAGAATTCTTTGTTGGAAAGCAAATTCCAACCATTTTGAAGATTGGTTTTCATTTTTCGGGTACGCGATTGTAGTATACGGGTAGAATGAAGGAGCCATAGTATTAGGATCGAATCACTAATTAAGCAGAAAAACATTATGTACGGTTCGTGTGCGTGTGTCTCGGTCTGTATGTTTGTGTGATGATCGTTTTGGTTGGGTCTTAGTTTTTCTCTTTTAGGCTCTTGTTCTAATAATACAAATGTAGAAGAAAACTTAATCAAGATAAGAAGTGCCCCAGCGAACGGGTTTCTGGTTTTTGATTCAAAATTCACTATAAATGAGACAACGCTACAGTTTTCATCGCTTATTCTGATCAAACATTTTGGAAATGAAAGTTTTTTCAACAAGATTTGAGAGAAAACAATTGTATGATTTGATGCTTGAAACAATGTTGTGTGTCCGTTTTAAATGATCAGCCTGTTATTGTTATTGGAGGAAAAAAAAATCAAAAATCCGGATAAAAGGTAATTACTGTACTTGGAAAAACTTGACGCATGTTCGTGAATTTTTTTTTTGGCTAGGCCATGCTTCTTAATTTTTTTTTTTTTCATCAAAAAGTCTGGTTCCAACACCAAGAAGAAGAGCCTCAAATAACGATTTTTCCATTCATATGTACTGGGTTTTCTGGTTGTTTTTTTTCTGGTCCAAGTTTTGTTCAAGTCTTTTTCTCTATATAAATAAATCAAAATATTATATAGTGGATCACACACACAAATAGTATATCACATACCCGAGCAAACAAACAATCATATAAAACATGTATATTGCTATTTTGGGATCTTGTTGTTGGTTGGTTGTCGATCCCCCAAAATACCCGAATTGATAGAGCGAATTTTCTTCGGCACTTTCTCTCTCTCTCTTTTAGGCTCCCTAAGCAGGCCCACAGCATTGATTCTCCAAAACTCACTTTAGCCACTACCGATACTGATTACCGATGGCGCCCGATTGTGTGCGTGCGTGTGTGTGTTTGCTGTTACCCGTTTTTTTCGGGCTTTGTTTCTTTTTTTTTTTTTAGAACCCGATTTTATCAAAGCAAAAACCCTAAACACACAAGCACACAGATACTCGTACTGACTAACCAGAGAATAATAGGGAGAGAAATTCTTCCGAAAAGAAAGACCCAGGCACGAAAATTAGGAGACTCTAGAATGAAATAACAACGGAAAAAATGATAATAATAGTCAAGTGATGATGATGATGAACATGATGGAACATGAATGGAGAACATTACCCAAACACACAACCGAGTGGGACAACAGAGACGCCATTCGCGATCATTCAACTAAAACCCGGCTTTGTCGTAGTCTTCTTAGTCGTCGTTGTCGTCGGTGTATTGTGTTGGTTCCAACAAGAGTTCCAAAATTCTAAATTGTCTCACTTACTCGACAAACACTGGTACCAACAGACATACACATGCAGGCAGGCAGGCAGATACTTGAAACTAGAAGGCAGGAAAGAAGAAAAAACTCTATTTTCCTGTTTCATTTTTATCAGATGAGATTTCTCTCTTTCCCGCTCACCTCACTTAAACCCGGGTAAAAAATTTTTGCAGAGTTTGGTCCGTGTGTGTTTGTGTGTGTGGGTACGGTGTTGTTGTTGTCAGTTGGCACCATTCAAATCAGCTGTGACACTTTTTATAAAAATATTTTGTTCTGTTCAAATAAACTGTTTTGTTGGATTCTTTCAAAATAAAAAAAAAACAACAAAAATCAACACACAGATGACGATTGTGTATCATATTTTTTGTTTGTTTTGTTCCTTTAATAAGAATAACTGAAACAATCGAACTATTTACTTTGAAATCTGATCATACAAAAAACACATAAAACGACATGAAAAAAATAGTGAGAACAAGTTTTCATTCATAGACGCTGTATCAGAAAAAAAAAACAAGAAGATGGTGTTTCAAAATCTGTGATTGTTTCCCAAGTGTTATTCATCCGCTATCTCATCAACTGTTGGTTTTATTTGACCAACCTGAACCGATAGGTCGAAATGGAATCTTTGAAAAACTGAGAAACAAGCTTCATCTCATCTTGCTCTTGGAATTTTGTCAAAAATTTTTTTTTTTTTTTTGAATCAAACACCCAGAATCCTGTTGGCTGTTGGTCAATTCAAAAAGAGTTTCTTTGTTTGATTTTGTCTTGTTCAACTCAGTTTGAGTCACTGAGAGGATTGATCTCGCTATTCGAATGCACTCAAATCACTTTGTTTGTGGAAGGAAAACAGAAATCGAACAAAAATCTTTTCAGAGAAAATTTCATCGATATTCTTTATCAATCGAATTCGGGCAAGCTGGTTTATTTTGTTGTCACTAAAATTTGTGTCTTTTGTGTTTTATTATTGTTGTGTTGTTGTTACACTAGTGTTTGGTGGTCAACTTCGTCTTCAACACTTCTTGTTTCACACATTTTTTCCCGACTGACCTCCCATTGTCGTTTCAAGATTCCTAGATTCGAGAAGGAGGAGGAGAGAGAAAAAAAAACACGAAAGCTCTATTCCAACAGTCTAAACAATCTCGATTCAAACAGCCAACTGAAAGAAAAAAAAGGAAAAATAATCAAAAAATCTTTAAACGAGAAAAATCAATCAATCAATCAACCAATCGATTGATCGATACATCAGTTCTCAAAACATCGATAGTTACAATTCTAGATCGAATCGACTATCCCAAAAATCGAGAATAATTTTGGAATTTTTTTTCCAAGATTTAAATTGTTCAATCAAGATCAGTCGATGAGAGACACGCAAACTAATTCAAATTCGAACTACTTCACTTGAATCTTTTCAAATTTTAAACATTATGGGAAACATCGGATTGCGTGTCGTCGCTTGAGGATTATGTTTTAATTTTGGAGAGTGTTGATGTTTGTGTAACAACATTTATGATTATCTCCATCGATGATCGATTTATTTAGGAATTTTTGTGGTTATTCTTTCAAAAAGTTTATTCTGTGTGAATAATTTCGTGGGTTTAGTGGTGTTTTTGAGTGTGTGTGCGTGTTCGGGTGCGGTGTTTGTGTTTAAGTGCATGAAATTTCATTGGTTTTCAAGTTACACAACATCTTTGAAGAGCAATAATTTTTGAATATTCAAATACTTCTTTTGATTTTCATTGAAGCAATTGTTTATTCAGTTTTTTCACCGATCACAAACCACATCAATTTCTAATCGAAATATTCAAAAATAATCGATTCATTTATTCTCACTTCAAATCATACATCGATTTGACAGTGATTCCACGAATCCGTCGAACTCTATTTTTGATGAAACATTAACAACAACAACAAAAACTTTTGTTCCATATCGGTGTTTTCGTCTCTCACTCTTTCTGTTTTTCTTTCTTGATGGAGATAGGTTATCGTTTTTCGATTCTATTTGTTCATCGATAATGTCAAAAAAGCGTTGATTCTTGAACAGAAAAAAAAATGAAACGATAACTAGAAGACGTACTTCCAATCTTAACCAACTATCGATCAAATTCTAAAATATCGAAAATCTTTAGAAAAGAAAGATGAGAAGCTGATAAGCGGGGGGCGTGTGCTTGTGTGGTTTATTTTGTTCTGCTTCTGTGTAAATATTCATCTATCTATCTATCTTTCGATCTATCTATTTCAACCCATCTATCTGAGTTTCTATCTGTTTTCCCCGAGGAAATCTTCAAAAGATTCAAAGATAAACCAACATGAACATCAAACCAAATGCAAAAGTCAAACTACGACCGAGGAAGAGCTGTCTGTTCATGTTGAAACATCGTAGCACCGTTCATAGACGATGTTCAACCAAATCTTCCTCATCTAAATCATCATTTTTCAATTCTTCTTCGGCATCGACGTCTTCATTGTTCATGAAAGATCAGTTTATTAAACCACTGGCCGTTTGCCTTTATATCATCACCAAAATTTCTACTAGTAAGTTTTTTTTTAATTTTGCTCATGTCCATGGTTTTTTGTTTGTTTGTTTGTTTGTTTTTATCCTCTGGGTCTCTAGGCTTCACAAATTTCTATGAAAAACACTTTGGTTTTATTTGGTTTGAGAAAGTTGAAAAAAGTTGAAAAGTTTTTCAATTGCTAAGCAAACAGAGATGATACGTGTTTGAAGAATTTCTTCTCTAACAAAAAGTTTCCAAACAGCTAGGGCTGTTCGATTGGTGACCACGGTGGTAAACACAAGCTTACTACTACCCCATTTTGTTTAAGTTCTACTTCAAAATAAATTTAAATTGAAAATATTTTTTTTTTTAAGAAAAAAAAAATTGAAGTTTAGAATGTGATGGATTCTAGACATCTACCCGAGTTTCAGTGTTTTTCTCCCAAAAGTTGTTGTTCCAAATGATGAATCCATAAGGATTGTTCGAGATAATGATGATCATCAAAAATTTCAGCCATTATGTACATCATTTTTTATTGCCAACCAACCAAACCAACAAACGGGAAAGAAATTCAATTAAATTTTTTGTATTTTATTATTATTATTATTATTGATTTTCAATAACCACGAGAATCCTTGAAATGGAACCATTTGAATGAGAGTGTGTTTTGTGTTATATGGTTGTGGGCAAGTAATAAATGAATTCCCATTGTAAACATTGAGCAAAAATAATCGATATGTCGAATCGAATAAATAGCAAAAAAAATCCATTGAATCCATCGGATCCATTGGAACATAGTGATGGGAACCAGCAAGAGCCAATGCAACTTTCTAATGTAGATTAATCTGCAGAAAAAATAACCCACCACTCTGTTCACCAGGGTTTCTGTTTGGGTAGAAAAAAGCATTCAGGTTTTAGCTATAATGCATATATACAGTTTTAACACTATGACGACCAAACGAACAAAAACCCAAAATTTACATAAATTAATAAAAGTTTTTTCAATGTTCTTCAGTGTTTTTCAGTCTTTTAATTTTTTTTTTTTTTTTGTAAAAGAACAAAAAACTTGAAGCTTATTCTAGAATAAAAATTGAAACCCAACTTAACCCAAATAATAATGATAATAAAAATAATTTAGAAGAACTTTTAATGACTTTTATTATTATTTAAAAAATAAAAAAGTTGCCTTCACTGCCAAAATGGAACTCTTGCTTGAAAACTTTTTTTCTAGGACTTTTGGAAGACTTTTCTAGAAAGAAAAAAAAACAGCTCGAACCGAGCGGTTCTCCAAAACAGAAAAAAAACAAAACCTCCAACTCTTCTACTCTTTGATAAAATGGTTTAATGTTCGTTTATATTCTTTTGAAAGAAAAACCTATATGAAAATTCCCGGTTCACCCGTAATTCCCGGCTCACCCGTTCAAATGATGATACGCATGTTTATGAATTAAAACATATGCTTATTCAAATATATCGTTATATTTGAATTTTTTTTTCTTTTTTTTGTTTAAATAAAATTAATAAAACAATGAAGTGGTTGGAGAAATGTCGTTCCAATTGGGAGCAAGATAAAATTAAATTGTCGTTTTACAATAATAGAAAAAAAATTTTTTTTTAATCTAATTAAATCAGTCGATTATTAATTTAATTTATGAGAAAAATTATGTAAAAAGAATTTTTTAATGAAAAGCTTTTCCGACGGTTTTTGCTCGGTCTCTCCTTGGTTTGTGGTGGTGTTGGGTCGGGTAGAGAATCGGGAATTTTTTTTCTATATTACGGTAAATTCGTTGAAAATCGGTAGCTTAGTATTGAAACCGTTTTTTTCTTCTCTGAGTTTCTTTCTAGGATCCTCTATCTCTGTGGGAATACGGGTATGAACCCGAAAAGAATTTGTCATTAATGGTAATAATTCTTTTTCCCGTGTGTTATAAACACCAAAAATCCATTATCATCATTGAATGATGACAACTGTGAGGGGGGAGAGAGGGGTGAAGAGAAGGATAATAAATTTTTAATCAGATAGCTTGGGAAACTTTGAATGATAAAAAAATTTTGGTTCCCAATAACAGGGAAAATAGGTTCATAACCTTTTAGGCTTGGCTGCTTTCTTTGCTCTCCAATTACGTCAAATGGATGAAATTTGCATTTTCTTCCCCTCCCTCCCCCCTCTCTCTCTCTCTCTCTCTGACGAGAGATCCAAGAGTTGAAGATATTGCTTGAATTGATCTGGCTAGTTCCTGGAATCTGACACAGAATGTTAAATTAACAAATCAATAAATTCATTCACTAAAGTTTAGGTTCCAGAACCAGAACTTTTAATCTTGAAAATTAATTCGATGGAATCGTGTTCCAAAAAAAAAAAGAAAAAAAAAATTTAATTTCAACATTCATTTTGGTTGAAATGGATTCTTGTTGTTAATTTTTTTTTTTTTTTTTGGGATTCCGAATCCCAAGAAGAAACATTTCAAATCATCAAAGTAAATGAATGAAATGAAACCAAATGAATCAGTTGAATTATTTATTTAACACTAATATAAAATTTTATGAGATCAATGATATTACGATGATAACCGGGTTGATTTTAAAAGGGCTCAGGTTTTAAAGGCCCTAGCTGTCCAAACAAACAAAAAAGAGATCAGATTTATTTTTTGATTTCTTTCTTGTATTACCAGAGAATGATATCTTCCTTCTTTCAGTTTATCATATTTTTGACTTTTTATTCAGGCTATTTTCTCAGGGTATTATATTTTCTAGTTCCTGGTAGTCTTCTAGGGCCTGGAAAAAAGAGAAAAAAATTAATAAGAAGAATATTATTACTGAGAAAACAACAAAAAACTCAAATATTGACAAAAAATTACTGGTAGATGGGATGGCTCCCTGGAAGATCCAAGGAGTGAAAGAGAGAGAGAGAGAGAGAGAGAAGACAAACAAAGCAAACATTGATATCGAATATATTCTTAAGTGAAAAAGATTTCTTCATTCTCTCTCTTTCGGTTTCTCGGGTCTCCAATTCATTATGAATGAAAGCAAACTAAGAATCTCATTTCATTCATCTTCTATTCTATTGGGTTTTTAGTTTAGAGTTTCTCATCTCGAGGCTAGAGCTTCTTTGTTCTCTCTTTGGGCCTTCTATTTGAGTTCAATAGAAAAAAAAACGACGACGAACGACAACATTGTCGTGTGTGTTTGTTTGTGTTTGGTGTGGATGTGTCGTCTTTGTATAGACCACCATAGTGTGTGTGTGTGTGATATTACTTTGCTTTTCGGTCTATTAGTTTTTCGCCCAAATATATTTGTCCCAAATTAATTTAATCAACTTCTGGGTCCAAGGTTGGTTCTTTTGTGGTGTTGGCTGGTGTTTGTTCTCCATGTTCCTCAAATTCGGGACCCGAATTGATTTCTGGAAAAACATTTTTGTGAAAAAAAAGAGTTCTTTGTTGTTGTTGTTGTTTGATAAGTAAATACACACACACACACGCACAACTTCTCTGTCCCTACAAACCAAACAAACACACATATTATAAATGAATGGCTCCAAGACTTTTATTCTTTCTTCCTCCCCTCCTCAATTCTCACCCCTTTAAACCTTTTTTTTGGATTCTGGATTCTATAACGATTGATGGTTAATCAAAAAAAATCGTACAATTGAAATGAAAAGGTTCATCGTTTTTTTTGTGCGAATTTGGAAGCGATGGGCTCCATTGGCCCTGGAGCCATTGCACTTCATGCTTAGTGGCTGGATGTTCGATGTAACATCGGTGTGGCATTTTTGTACATCTCAATGAAAAAGTCAAGTACTTGGACTTTTTTTGTCCTCAAATCGGGCCCAAAATTCAACATGAACCAGATGGAGGAGGATGAGGAGAGAAATTTGATCTGTGATGACATTTATGAGACCACTGAGCTGACATTACAACGCTCTTTTTGAAACACTTGAATGAATCCGAAAAGCAGGATCTGAAATCAAAAAATTGAAATTGAAACATTTTTTTTTTTTTTTGGGTTTTCTGGATTCTTTGGTTTCAAATGTTTTTTACGAGAGATTCATCGATATGTAAACTGAGCAAACAAGCACACGGCCTTTGTGATTGAATTTTTTTTTCTCGTTCGATTATTTCTTCAATCGACTCGATTACCGAGTTTTTTGTAACTATTGCAAGTTTGCAAAATTTAGGGCCTTCAAGCAAACCATTTTGATTCCATTTGTTTTCTTTGCAACAACAAAAAAAATTAAATTAAATCTGAAATCATCGTTTTTGAAAAGCCCTAGAATCTAGGCTCTAGATTCTAGTGATTCCTATGCATGAAACAAAAAAAAAAAAATTTAAACTGACAGATTTTAAGTTCTAGTCGTAATGAATTGATGTCGGAAAAAAAATGAGCAGCAATTTTTCTGGATAGGCTCCAGGTCCTAGAGTCCTAGATTCTAGTTCTTTTCGAGAAAAATTCAATGATGAGTTCCAGGGGTTTTTTTTTCTTGTTAAACTTAATTTGTTTGCCAAACTCTTCATATTTAGCTGTTGAAATCCTCCTCCTCCTCAAACACACATTGAAAATGTGATACAACCAACATTCATCGAATGATTTTTTATTTCAAGTACCATAATCATCCTCCTCTTATCAGCTCTTCATATAAGACATTATCCAATTTTTTTTTTTTGTAATACGATTTTTTTATTGTGGCCAATCGGATTGAATCAAAATTTCAATCAATCAATCGATTTAATCAATGCTTTCAATCAATAGATAAACAAAATTAATTAAACAGAAAAACATCCACATTATTGTTCCTGGTTAACCTGGTGTACCAACACCTGAGACTTTCATAATTCAGCAAAAAAATGTAATAATGATATTACCCGAACCAGAAAATTATTCTCAAACCCACAAACACACACACACACACTCGCAGCTTAAGCACAAACCCGAGTGGCTTTTTAACGGTGAAAATTGCGCTTCTCGAGCTATGAGGAAAAACTCAATAAATTTTTATTGAGTTTTATTTATTTATTATTTCTCTCTCTCTCTCTCTTTCTCTCTCTCATTCTGATTACCAAAAATAAACAAACTAAGAAATAAAGTAAATACTTTTTTTTCTCTCTCTCTTATTGGTTTGTTCCAAATTTGTTCCAGAAACAAGCAAGCAAACCAACTGTGTGTGTGTGTGTGTGATGGCTGGTTTAAAAAAGAGAACACTGAGAAACATTAGCCTTACTTACAAGTAGTGTTTGTATTTCGTTCCGACCAGAAAAAAAAAACTAGGCAAAATGAAAGGAAAATTTAATCAGCTTAAGTTTTTTTTTTCCTGATAAGACGACGATGTACGAAGTTTTTGTTTGGCTCTTTAATTTCTTCGTTTTTGTTTAAAAAAAAAAATTTTCTTTTTTTTTTTTTACTTTAATACTAAAGCATCTCTTTATTATTTTAAAAGTTTTTTAAAGAAATTTTAAAACTAAAGAATTTTTCGGGGGAAAACCAAAACTTGTTTTTACCTCCAGGTATGTCATCTATGACGGGTCCATGAATTTGAAAATTTTTTTAAGATCCATTTCCATTTAGAGGTCTTATTCTGAGTGTGTATTGAAAGTGTTTTCTGAAAACTTTTTCTTCCAATAAGTTTGCTTGCTTGCTTGCTTGCTCTCTTTCTTTCTTTGAAGAATCTTGAATATTCGTAGAGGATTTTTGTTCCACAATGGAACGTCATTGTTGAACAGACACACAGAGACGACGTTTGTGAATTTCTCTAGAGATTCTACTGAACGGAAGAAAACTCAATGCTAATGCTTAAAACGATGATGATGCTCGTTTTGTGTGTGTGTATGTGCCGATAAATTTCTTAAAGGAGAGAGAAAGGCAAGTTGTTTTGCCCTAGATTTTGGTTCCTAGATTTTTCTAGGTTCTTCTCGATTCTTTCCTAAGAAATTGAAATTAAAAAACTGAAGTTCTCTCACAATATCATTTTTCAATCTATATCGATGTTAATAATAGGAAACTTTCCTGGGAAAAGAATATAAGAGAATTCTGTTAAAATTCTGATAACGTCATTTTTGAACAGCTCTAGTTCTTTTTCAGAGTAATAAAAATGTTTTATTTATAAGTGTTCAAATTTTTTGACAAGCCTTCAACTTTTCCCCATGGTTGAGTTGAAAGAGAATCTAGAGAGAGGTTCTCGTCATTCTCCACGATCCGGATTTCGATCGGGACCCGAAACAAAAAAAAATTCAACAAAATATTTTATTTATTTTTTTTATAGATTGATTTTATTTCCGAGAAGAAAAAAACTTTCAGATTTTTTTTTTCAATTGAAAACCTATTTGTTTATTTATTTTCTGTTCGAAAAGTGATATGCGCGCTTTAGATCAGATATTTTTGAACGCTTTTGGATAGATATTTATGATGACCAAACATTTTATTCGTTCGGTTATGTTTCGGTCATTTAAATTGAATCGACTCTCTGTTTTCTCAAAAAAAAAATGGACAATGTTCAGAAGAAAAATTATTACTATTTGGTCGATTTTTATTTTCTTGAACAAAAGCGGACACAAACCCAGTGCACCATTCAAATAGATCGTATTTCTTTTGATCTTTCAATAAAAAACTTTTTTTTCAAGAAAAATTTACATTGTAATAAAACATAAAACTCTCCTCCCCATTGAAAGATGAATTGATTGGATATCGATATCGATGATGGGGGAATCATTGGGCACTGTTCACATATGCAATAATGTATGTCATCCATGATGATGATGATGATGATAATGGTCATCATCATCATTCTAACGACAATCAAAATTTCAGATTTTTGTTGGTATCAAATTTTTTTCACTGGTGCTTTTTGTTTGTTTGTTGGATTCTTAGGAACCCGGAACGGGCCCTAGAATGAAATATATTTGAATAAATTGCCTTAGTTTGTTTTTAGGAGAAAAAATAAAACAACATCAGAAAGGAAGGAAAGCAAGCAAAATCCCTAAGAAAATTAGCTTAGCTTGCAACAATCTTGATTATTATTGTTGTTGTTGTTCAGTTGTACCCGGATTCTCGAAAACAGAATGATGATGATGATGATGGAACCTTGGGAAAGAGAACCATCGCATGAGATGATAGATAAAGAAGAATTGTGAATGGGAAAAACAAAACTGGTTGTGCGTGTGTATGAATGGCCCATTTGGTCATTTGCTCATTGTCACAACAACAACAGCCAAGAACCAAGATATGAAGTTTAAGAATGCCCAAAACACACACACACACAGACAGACGCAGGCAATAACAATAAATAATTGTATTATAAAACTAAAAACAACATTTATTTATTTACACTTTTAATGATTTTCTACTCTCATTCTGCTAGAGAAATAAAAGTTATTGTTCACAAAGGACGTTCCTAAAGGGGAAGGCAAGAGGGGAAACGAATTGAAAAATGGAAGAAAAACTTTTTCAACCAGAAAAAAAAATTGTTTCAGAGCAAACATCTAGAAAACATCATTTTAGGGATTTATCTTTAGCTATTTAGATATTTAGTTGACAGTTCCAAAACTGTTCCTCAAAATGTTTCAACATTTGGAACTGCCAGTTAAGTTTTTTCAATCAGGTTTCAGAAGACGTTTTGTTGTTTGTGAAAAAACCAATAGTTTCACTAGTTTTTTTTTTTTTTTTTGTTCCCAGAGTAATCAGAAGTAGGCCTAGCTTAACTTTAAAAGTTGAAATAAAATTTCTGCTGTTTTTTTTTCGGGTTGTTTTCTGGTTGATTTTGTTTGTTTGTGAGAACCAAAATTTGAGATTTTATTTTAAAGTTTTTCTAATTGAATTTTCAAGCTTTTCATGTTTTTTTGTTCATTTGGCGGTTTTTTTTTTCGTTCTTGTTACTTCAAATCATAATGAAAAGTGACAATTGACATGAGAAACACATTTTGTTTCTTGGTTTTCCGCTCTGTTCATCCTTTTTCAGAGGTTAAATAACAATTTTCTTGCTTTCTCTTTTGGTTTGTTTCATAAAATTTCCATTTGCACCACAACCTCTTCTAAGAATTCAGTTCTACCATTTGGTTGAAATGCCCAAAATTTCCGTTTCCCTGTTGGAACGCGTGTGTGATGGATTGGTGGAATTTGAGATACAATTTCTGTATGTTCCCGTGTTGTTGTTGGCCTAAAGGTTTATTCGCCTTTTTCTCTCAGATGGGAGAAGCCCGAGCTAAGTTTTTGGCAAGAGTTTTGGCTTCAGAATTCTATTAACCAATTCGAAACGACAGCCGTATTTTTGGCTTCAAATTTGGTCCAATTTGTGATGGATCAATACACACACACACACAAAATGATCCAGAAACAAGGAAAGGAGACTGACATGTTTTAAATAATTGATATTCATTCACCATTTCGGGTTTATTGATAAACCTTCTCTTTTAATGTTTTAATGGCATTTTAATGGGTTTTAGTTCTCTTGCTCTTAGTTTGATGTGAATTATTATCACCACTGGGTGTGATAGGAGCCAGTACCATTCTAGAGCTTCAAAGATTTTGGTTGTTCTAATAGAAAATACATTAAATAAAATACTACATGAAACATATAATACATCTTGCTTATTTGTAGAGATAAAGTTTCTGGAACATTGAAACTTTTTCTAGAATATTCACGAGAAAATATCTAGGATCATGTTAACTGAATTCACATTTTTTTTTGAAAAAAAAACCCAAGGCTTTAATGTTTGAGAACAAATTCTTGAAAGATGATGGCGTCTTAAAGTTTTTTTTTTTTTTGATGTTTTGGAACACCATTCAATAGCTCAAACTGATTTTGGAACCTAAGCTCAGCCTCGTGCTTTTTTTTTCTCACTGACACCAAACAGTTTTGCTGAGAAAACATTGTCCAAAAAAAAAACTTTGAAAGCTTTCAACGAGTCGTGTTTCTTTAAAAAAATCTTGGAAATGACAGAAAAAAAGCGCCAAAGGCGTGATGATAAATCAATATACGCTATAGCTTAAATGTCAATGAAATCATTGATGATGTTCAGAATTATTTTTAATGGTCCCGAAACTCTGGTCCCAAAACCAAGAACCATACGAGAGAAAAGAAAAACCATAGGGACATCAAGAGAAGACAACCACTCTCTTTCTCTTTTTCGCTGTCTCAAAAACAAGCTGGCCAAACAAATTTATCATCATCAACCGACTAGGACTTGACTACTAGCCGCCAATACTACAGGCTTGTATTCGAGAAAAATTTTTTTTCTCTAGAAAAACACAGAAAGATTCAGAGACAGAGAGAGAGAGATGAGATTGATCGACATTCATTTCATCCGACACTGGGACAAGAAAACATTGTCAACCAAAAAAGAAAGTGTTCCCAAAGAACATTCGGCTGAAACGATTCTTCGTTCTCTTCCCTCCCAGAACCAGAATGCTTAATGTTGAATGTGTGTTTTTTGCAAAGAACCAAGTGGCTCCTTGTCTCTGTCTCTTCTTTGGTCCCCTTTCCTGTCCTTCAAGAGAACATCAAAATCGAATAATTTCCTATCCATCCATCCATCTCGTATGGTATGCCCAGAGTTGTCATGTTGTTCATTTCACATTTCCAAAATTTTTGGAAAATTTTTTGTTCTTTTTTGCTATTCTTGGAACCATTTTGGAACTATTTTTTTCCTGTTATTGTTGTTTCATGTTGAAACAAAGATCCCAAGACAATCGAAGAGTTTTTCTTTCTGGCTTCTTTGGTAATCAATGAATGAATGAAATTTTCTCAAGCAGAAAATTTTTTATTATTATTTTTTCTTCAATCAGTTGTTCCATCAGTTGTTCCAAGGGTATGGTAATCTTGGTATGTTTTGAAAATACAACGCTACTACACAGGCTCCGGCAGTGAAGAAGATTCCAAAAGATTAATGAAGTCGACTGGATAGAGAGATTGGTTTTTTTATTTTCTGTGTCATGTCTCTACGATCTGATGAACCAATTCTTAGGATTCGATATACCCGTGGATTTACCCGGAAAAACAAAAAAAAAAATACAAATAAAAGCTCAGGCTCTCAATCGGATAACGAAGAGCAAGGGTTTCTAGTTTCGAGTTTTTGGGCTGCCATTGGTTTTTCCATTAGTTTCAGTTCGAGAAAAGTCAATGTTTATGTATCTAAATCTTTTGCTTGTTCTTGACAAGAAACTAAACCCGGCTTTTCCTTAAAAAAAAAAGAAAGATATATCAGCTTTCCAGAAAAAAAGAACTTGGTTCCAAATGGAATTTTTAGTTCTTTTGCTTGTTTCTTTCATTTTCTGATTTTTCTCTCAAATTTTTTTCTTCCATATAAATAATAACTGTAATTCCTTTGCCAGAACAAAACAAAAAAAAACGAACCAAGTTCCAATTGGAACATTATTTACTGGAAACTGTTCGAGTTTCATTATTGGTCCCCATTTTACGAACAACAATAATCAACATAATTAGATATAGCGACATAACCCAACAGACAAACAAACAAACAAGCAATCATCATCATTATTTATTTTTTTGATTTACGTATTAGTAATATTAATAAAAAATTACTAGTTTTATTATTATTATGATGATGATGATGATTGAGTCAAGTTCCAGGAACAGTTTTTTTTTCTTTCACTTTTGAACGCATGCGTCTTTCGAATTTTTTTTTATTTCAAAAAAAAAGCATTAATTTTATTTGATTTTTGAAATTTTATTATGACTAGTTTTTTTTTTTTTCGGTGAACACAAACACACACAGAATTTATGGAAAATCGATTTCCAAGTCCCCAAGTCTCTAGGTTCGTGTTTGGTTTGGTGGAGAACCAGAAAAAATAACACGTAAACACCATTCACTGAAACAAATCATCTCTCTCTCTCTCACTGTTTTTGGTCGATTTCTCTGGGCCCTGAACGCCTGTTTGTATGGAAGAATCGCTTTCTCTCTCTCGTTACTAATGAAACAATGAATATATATTGTTTTTGTTCCAAATGGAACAGTTGAAAGATGTTTCAGTTGTTTCAGTTTAGTCGATAAAATTCATTAGAATTATATTATATTCTGATCATTTGCGTGTGTGTTGTTTTAGGTTAGGCTGTGAATTATATATAAAAATACGCTTCCAAATGGAACCATTTCGGAGAGAGATAGTTCGATGATATTGGGTCTTCTTTCTACAAACACTCTTTCTCAGAATATTACCAAGGCCCGAATCCGAGCCAACAAGAACGACGACGACAGACAAACAAACAAACAAAATTTTTGCAAATTTCCGTTTTCAGTTTCCAAAGAGAGAAAAAATAAATGAACCAAAATACTAATACTTGGAGACTCGGATACATCACAATGAGAGACCCGAAAAAAAAAACTAACGAACGAACAAACAAACGAACAGAGAGAATATTTCATTCTGGGCCCTGGAAGAAGAAAATTTAGTGCCCAAAAGCTCCCGGCACCCGAGAAAAACAAAAAATTAATGATCCGAGTGAATTTCCGCAACGTTTTAACGTCAAAACCCAAAAAAAAGAAGAGAATGAACAAAAATTGCACCACAAAACACACCACTCTCAACAACAGTTTCTGGTTTGTTCCATTTGGAACAACATGATGATGATGATGACAATTCTCTTAATCATCCTCTATCCTCCTCTGATGATCTCAAGCTCAAGCTATTCGGGTTTGATGGAGTTGCCATCTGTCTCAAAGTCGTAGCCTAACATTCTAGTCTTCTCTAGCTTTCCCGGGTTTTATGGTCAAAAAAAAAAAAAAATTTTTTTTTGTTGATGACCAGTTGATAATGGTCAGTTGGTCAGACTTCTCGATCTTTACTCTCTTTCTATCGCTCTCAATTTAAAACTTAACTTTTGTTATGCCAATTTACTATTGGCTTGTTTGTGACCTAGGGCCAAAATCAACCAGAATCAAGAGTAAAATTTCAGAGAAGCTCATGGGGGAAGAGGGGGGGGAGGGTGAGGGTAGAAATTTGAGGTAGATGGAAACCAATCTTGACGTTACCAAGCATTTCTCTCTCTCTCTCTCTCTCACTGGGAATGTGTTCCATGGGAGTAAGAAAAAAGTTTGGATTTAGCTGTATATTTGAATTGTTTGATGATGGTCTTCATCTCCTTGGAGATCTAGTGAAAGAGAGAGAGAGAGAGAGAAGGCCCAAAGAGAGAGAGAGAGAGAGAGAGAGAGATGGCCTAAAGAGAAAGAGAAGGCCTAAAGAGAAAATTTTATAATACATTAGTACATTAGAATTGCATTCTAATATTAGACAACATATTGGACACACTTTTTGGTTTGATTGATTTTCTTTTTTTTTTCTCCTCTAAACTAACCGCTATATTCATAGCTAAAGAAATAGTTGTTCCAATCGGAACTATTCTTGCTTGGTGAATTCAATTTTGATTTTTTTTTTTTAAATAGCTGTATCAACAACCGAACCAATCGTATCATCACCGCAACGAATCTCGGCCAATGTTGGTGACAATGTGATCTTGAAGTGTGCCTTCGATTATCCGACCAACACCAAACTACCCCGTTCACCAATCGTCATCCAATGGTATAAGGATGGTGGCGATAGTCCGATCTATATCTACTACGAAGGCTATCCAACCATCTATGCCGATGGGTTTAAGGGTCGGGTCGGATTGATTGATCAAGGTGAAGCGTCGCTCAATTTAACTCAAATCCGTGACACCGATCAAGGATGGTACGAGTGTAAAGTGTTCTTCTTGATGCAACCAAACGATGATAAAAACAATAAAAACGGAACCTGGGTCCTGTTGGAGGTCAACTGTAAGTTTAAACAATAGAAGCAAAAAAAATGCAAACAGGGCCCAGAGCCTAGAGCCGAGAGCCTAAAGCTAAGAGCCTAAAGCTCAGAAAAAAAAAATTTTAAATAGATGAAGAAAATCTTTAATCTTAAAAAGAAAATTCATTTCATTTGTATAATTTGTTCAGTTGTTTATTTGGTATGTCAATTCTAGTTGATCGAATTTTTTTTGTTTCTATTGCGTGTCTCTAATGTTTTTTTTTTTTTTTGGTTCTGTTAGGGCTAGAGAAAGGCTAGGTCCATGGTTAGTTGTCTTGTTTTGGTTTGATGGTTCCATAGAAAATAAATGAAAATGAACAACCCGAATAGAAGAAATGAAATTAATGACAGTTCATGTTCATTGGTCTGTTTTGCTGCTGCTGCTGCTGCTTGGTTTCTAAACCTAAACTAACCAGTTTCAGGACCAAAGAGAGAGAGAGAGAGAGAGAGAAAGAGAAAAACTGGTTGTTTTTGGGTTTGTTTTAATTATCATTATTCTGTTATGGATTTTTCTCTCGGATCGTAATTCTGTTCCTCTCTATTCTTTATTCTTTTTCGAGTTTCTAGTTTCTGGTTTGGTTTCAATGTTTACACGAACACATACACACACACACAAAGAATAATTAATAATTTACACCAAATTTTTTTTTTTTTTTGAAAACAAAGAAGAACACTGGAACCACTGTCAAATCAATGTTATCATCAATGTTGGAACAGACACAGTGCCATTAAAACATGTTTCAATGAGCGCATGTTCATTTTAGAACGTTTCCTCTTTCTTTAGAGCCAAATAATAATAATCGATCCAAACTCGAATCAATGTTTTGTTGTTTTGTTTGCTAGGGCTAATTGAGGATGAAAATGTTGATTAACCATAGAATTCATATCTCTCTCTCTCTCTCTCTCTCTCTCTCTATTATTGCTTTTTGTTTGGGTGGTGGTGGTGGTGGTTTTTTTGGCTGTTCATTTATCAAAAATTAATTAAAGTATTTTTTTTTTTAATTCTAAAACTCTAGCTCCGCCTCATTTTAAAGAAAAACCGCCCGAAGTGATTTTAGTGAAAACTGGTGATTCATTGACCGTACACTGTCGAGCTCACGGAACTCCGACACCAACCATTGTTTGGCAAAAGGTTGGTTTGCAAAAAAACACAAGAAAACACTGTTTCTCAAATATTTTCTCTTTTTCCTAGGATAACTCTTTGATTCAGAATGGTGGTGCGGTGAGGGTTCACGGTGGTGAACTACATCTAAAGAATATCGATCGTGATCAGATGGGCCAATACAGTTGTGTGGCCAAAAATCGGCAGGGTACAATCTACGCCAACACTCAAGTGTTGATATCGAGTCCGGCCGAGATTGTCAACCCGCCACGGAACACCACCGTTCTCGAGGATAACCGTATCGAGATGAGTTGTGGTGCCAAAGGAACACCATCCAACATCACCTACCGTTGGTATCATAAAGGAATATTGATTAGTCAGCTGGCTTGGCTGGCCCACCGTACCGAGATCAAACCCGATGGAACGTTGCTCATAAAAAAACTCTTTACCCGATGATAGTGGTAAATTTACGTGTGATGCTTCGAACGGTATTGGAGAAGCGGACACCGCCTTTGCTCATCTCAGTGTTGAATGTAAATATTAAAAAAAAATAAATAAATTATTCATTTATTTTATTTTCTTTGCCACATTTATATTCCAAACACAAACACTTACAAATTACACCATTTTCAATGATTTAAGCAAATGTTTATTTTTTTTAAGATTTTTTTTTCTCTTCTATTTTAAACGAGAAATAAACGAGAAAATTATACTCTAACCCGATCAAAAAATCAGGAAAAATTCTTATCAGTCTTAGGTGTATTCAGATGACACAAGCTTTTTCAAGCTGATTCATCACAAATCATAAAATAAACATAAAACATAAAGACCTAGCCTCCACAAAAAGAAAAGACTAGACTTCATTTCTCTAAATCATTCTGAAATTTTTTTTCTGGTTTAGATCCAGCACGGGTGACATTTTCTCCGGTTCGGCAATATTTACCGTTGGGCATGTCCGGTTTAGTGAAATGTTACATTCAGGCATCGCCACCATTACAGTTTGCCACCTGGACCAAGGATCGGCGAACATTCGATCCATCGACTCAGCCAAATGTCGAGCTTCTGGCCAATGGTTCGTTGTTGTTCACCAAGGTCACTCACGAACATCAAGGCTTCTACCGGTGTACGCCCTACAACATTCAAGGCACTGGTGAATCATCCAAAGCCATGGAGGTGATAGTTCGAGGTTTGTAACATTTCTTTCAGAAAAAAAATAATAATAAATAAAAATACAAACTAAACACATTGAGCTATTTTTAGTTGAAAATTAGAATTTCAAGATCTAATCAAAGTTGGCTTCAAACCAAACTCAAAAAAAACAGCTCTAAAACAAACTTGAGTTCGTTTTATATGAACAGCCCTTTGAATCTGAGCCTAGCGTGTTGACCAAAAAAAATGGAGCTCTATCTATATGGGTGATTATCAAAAAAAGAAGGAAAAGTTTTTTTAGAAATTTCTTGCTAAAAGAAAAACCCGGAGACCCGAGAAAATAGTTCTGTTGGATTCTTGTTGTTTTAAAGTTTGATCTCTTCTAGCTGAATCTTCAGCTAGGTCTTCTGTCAACTAGTTTTTTTGAAAATATCTTCAAATTTTTCTCTTCAAATAAAAAAGAATTCTCAGAAGAAAATAATCTGGTTGAATCTAGGGCCCTCGTTGTCACTCTCTCTCCTTCTCTTGAAGCTGTTGTTCTCTGCTAGCTTCTTTTCTGAATCAATTTTTTATTATTATTCTCTGAATAATTGTTGATATGGGTTGTTGTTTCTTTGTTTACCCAAACGATACAGACACGGAGACCAAGTAAAAAATAAAACTAGGGCTCATTGTTATCATTTTAATTTTTTTGGTTGTTTTGTTCACCCGATTTCTCTTGTTAAGTCTTTTGGCACGTACGTTTTGAATGGCGTTCGGTTTTTTTTTTTTTCGGGTTCTTTCTTCTTGTTGGTTCTTTTGTTTGCCAATAGGGATTGTCAGTCCAGAGACACAGGCAGGCAGAGACACGCATCAAAACAAAACAAAAAAAAAACAACAACAGCCAAATTTCGTGAGCGGTGTGACAACACAGTTTTGTTTTTTTACCATCCACAAACAAAAGTTTTTGATGTTTATCCTTCCATTCGCTTTGAATCCTGTTTTTTCTTGAATTTGGGCCAATTCTCGGACCCGATGACGTTACTCCAAGTGAAACTAGGTGAACAGGGGAGCTAAGAGAAGCTTTTTTTGTTGTTGTCCTAGGTCCACCATTGTTCGAACCAAGTTTCTCTCTTCTTTTTTTAGACCCAAATTTTGTCAAATGTCAGAGTTTTTTTTTCTGGTTAAAGAGAAGGTTTCTGCTTCAGAAATGATTCACCAACAGAACCGTTGATTTTGTTTAAGTTTTTTTTTCCTCTCAAATGGTTCAAAATCCACACCGTTACGGTGGATTTCATTGTAAATAGATTATTTAAAACCAAATAACTTTATTTTTGAACGACCCTTATCTTTTTTTTTGATTTAATAAAATCAAACTGAAAGCTGGCTTCGCTGCATTTCATTTCATTTTTTTTTTCTAAATTACACACAATTTCGGTTATTTTAAAAAGAATATGCTCTCAGTGATACAGAATATGCTCTCAGATGATCGGGATAACCCGTTATTGTCCTTGTTTTATATCCGTCGGTATATTATTGGCTAAAACATTAACCGGATTACTTTTTTTTTTTTGTCAAGAAACCGTTTAGAAAAAAAAAATGATATCGAATTTTTCGATTTTTTTTTTTCTTCAAAGTTTGCGTTTGACTACCAAGAGATTTGGTTGGATTTTGTTCTTCTAGAATTTTAATTTCATTTGAGATTTCAATTGTCGGGCCCTGGACCCGAAAGACTCAAAAAGGCTCGAACATTTTTTTTTGCTTTCTTCTGTTGATGAACAACAACAACAGAAGAAGAAGAATTTCTTTTCGTTAAGAAAAATCGATTTGTTCAATAAGTTTTCGTGAATTGGTTCTTGTGTGTGTGTGTGTGTGTGTGTGTGTGTCTGGGCGCGTGGGGACATAGATTTTATTATTATTTCTTCAAATAAATTCCATTTCATTTGATTTGTCGGGCCCGAGAATGAGAAGAAGAAGAAAAAACCGAAAATTCTTGTTCACAAGGAACCCTAGTCCTAGTCCTATTGTGTGTGTGTGTGTGTTTCCTTCAAATGGTATCCCAGAAAAGAAAAGAAATTGAATGTTTTGTTTTCCTTCTCTGGTTCACTCTCTGGGTGTTTGTTTGACAATTCGTGTCACGTAATAGCTTTGGAACAACTGGGTTGGTTGGTTGGTTGGTTGGTTGGTTGGTTATTTGGTTCTCAATTCAAACGGTAAATCCTCGACAGCTCTTCGGGATTGCTCCCGTTTTTCGGGAAGCTGCCTAGTCCACCTCGTCGTCGTTGTCGTCGACGATCGTTGATTGTATAATTGAAGTTGACTTTCCTTCTTTTTTTTTCCCATTCTCTTGGTTTTAGGTTGAGTGAAAGGAGCCATTCAATGCAATACACACTGATACCGAGTGTTTTGTGTCCACTCTGCTTATTTAAACTCTAATATTTGCTCAGTGTTTTGGACATTTCGGACAACGGACAATGTTTTTTTTGGTTGGTCGATTATTATTAACCCAAAAAAAAAAGCCACCAAAAGAAAGCCTCTCTGTTTTATCTTATTTATTTTATGTGATCTCTTTTAGCAAACACAACAACAACAAGAGAGAACGATCAGAGAACATTGTCGAGAATCTCATTCAAAAAAGTTGTGAATCGTGAAATGAGATGGGATTTTGGATGGTTTGGTTGGTAAACGAATAGAGTTTGCCTTAGTTAGAAAGAAAAGAGAACGCTTGGAGGTGTCAAGTTTGTTTTTTTTATGGAAAATAAAAATCCTTTTTTGACTCGATCCTGGAAAGGATCCTTTCCAAAGATCCATTCAGGGATATGGGAGCTATATGGAAGAGAGAGAGAGAGAATGGTTCTATTGAAAATGAAAATCCAATTTAAAATTCTTTTCTTTTCTTGTTCTCTTTTCTTGTTGTTCTTCGTCTTCTTGTGCCAATTCTTTGTCGTAATAATTTTTCTTCTTTTTTATTTATTTTGTTCAAACTCAAAAAACTGAACATCTAGTTCCAAAAACAAGATTCGTGATATAAAGTATATGAAAAAAAAAAATACACTTCAATGCTCAAACTTGTCAAATTCTTGGTTTCTTGAATTCGGGTCCAGGCAGAAAATTTATTCTTGGTTTCGATTGACAACAACAAAACAACGCCAAAAGAATTGAAATTCTAATTATTTGTCTTGATGGTCAAATCTTGATGGTCAAAGAACATCACAACATCAGTGTGATGGTGTTTTGCCAGCCCTGGTTGATGGGTGTTTGATGAGTAACCAAAAATAATTGATCACCTTTCTCAACTGACCATTTGACCAATTGACCGAATGAAGGATTGACAGGTTTTTTTTTTTTCTTGCATCCACGAACAACAATAGGCACTGTAGGCTTTCTCTTTGAGCCAAAATATTCTAATTTTAGGTTTTTGCTTGATTTTAGACCTTTCTCCTCTCAAACCGAATGCTTGCTGATGCAAGAAGTTTCGCTTCGTCCGGCTTCTCGGATACTGGTTTCTATTCGAATAGGGCCAAATTTTGATAATTTATTTCTATTCGATTTGATTGGCGTTTGTTTGTTTCAATCATGTTTCCATTTTTTTTTTTTTTCTTGACCATTTAACACAATGGAAATAATATTGAAACCAATTGAATGACCAATTTAAACCGACCACCGGACTTTGGACCACCATTATTTTCTTACCAAAGTAAAAAGAAAAAGCACATTACCGGCTATTGGGAGAGAGGGGAAGGGGGGGGGGTGAAAAACTCGAAACAAGTCTAAAACCGGTCTAAGTTGTTTTTTTGCATCCTAAAGGCCTAGAACTAAGCAAAAATTGTTCCAATCGATTGTAGCAAACAATGAATGATGGTTGATGATGAGAAATGAAACTCCATGATGGCTTTCCAAAAAGACCAAAAACAGAAAACAAATGAGAGAAAGAGAGAGAATCCAGTACTGAAAGCCTAGAAAAAAAAAACCCGAGGATACCACGATGAGAAACCCGGGTAAAAACAAAAATGAAATTATGATGCAGATGAATTGAACGAAGAAAAAAAATTATTATGAATAAATATATAAATGTGTGTTTGATTCACGAAACGCGCCATGAATTCTAAACAAACTTCTTTCTTCGGTTTTTTTTTTTCTTTCTGTTGGCTAGTTGCCTAGCTATATTTCTTGGGTCCCGAGTTTTTTCCTAGATTCAAATCTAAATAAATGAATAAGTTTTCCTCTTGTACCCGAGATACATGATAATTTCAGTTTGATGCCAAGAAAAAAAAAAAAATTTCGAGCTAATTGAATTTTATTGGATATCATTTTTTTTTCCTGGTTTCATCGTCCTATCCTCATACCAATGGAAGCCATGGGATGATAGTAATGATGATAAATATTCAACATTGAGAAAGAGAATACCAGATAGAACCAGATCAGTAAATTTATTCAAACGAAATGGATCTCACTCATTGAAATATCGGGTTCGATTCAATAACGGGTGGGGGGGAGAAGGAAGGAGAGGGGGGTGGTGGTGTTCTAAAATAGAACTTTCATTTAAGGGAAAAATTCTTGAGAAGTGTTCCACCAAAATGTACCATCAAGATGGATCATCATCAACCATAGAACCCAAGAAGAATTCCCTTGATGAATTTTTGTCTTTTTTGCTAGGTTCGCCAGGGTCTTCTTTTTAGAGTTTTTTCCTAACCAAACGAGAAAGACGTGTCAATTCAAAGAGTTGTTGGTTGAGTTTAATTTATTCAGAAATATAAAAAAAAAAATAATAATAAAATTATTTATTTTAGTGGGAAATGCGCAAACACATTAATCAAGATAATAATTATTTGTTTATGTAAAACAACTGTAAATCGTAAATTACTCTCTATTCGGTATAATAAAGAGAATAATTATTTTTTCTGATAACGTACTCTATGAACGTTCAGTTTTTGTTATATTTGAACAGTGAGCTGTTTATCTTTTATAAATGAGAGAATAAATTGTGAAAGTTTTCTCTATCGTTTTCTCTTTCTCTCTCTCTCTCTCTCTCTCTGATCTGCAAATTAGTCGTTGGAATAGAAGAAAAATACGGTTCCAGCTAGGAATCAGATTAAAACTTTTTCTCTTTGTCTCTCTCTGACTTGGGTTGGACCAGAAAAGTTGTAAACAAAACTATTAAAATTGATTTATGTGTTCTCTTTCTCTCTCTCTTCGTTTGTTTGTGCTGTGTTTTGAGTTGATTCTGGTTTTTTTTTTGATACGACGTTTGTGAATGTGTTCGGTTATTGATTTGTTCGGGTAGGAATTGTGAGAAAATCAACCCGGGGCCTAGATGTGAGTTCCATGTTTATCGGTCAGATCATTGTGGCCTTATTCATTCATTTATGTTCAACACACACACACACACTAACCAACTCACCCGAGTCCAGAGTGTTCCCCAGGACAGAGAGTCCCAAGATGTTTGTTGTTGAATTCATGAAAAGCTAAAAGTTTTTGTTCTCTGATTTGATTGTTGTTGCTGTATTTATTTGGTCCAAGCTATTGCTTCCAAATGTCTCAGACAAGAAAAATGAGAGAATAATGTTTTCTGGTTTCTAAAACAAGAGAGAGAGAGAGACTAGGTCACTCTAAAAGACTTACCCAAACGGAGCCATTCTAAGGCGATTGGTAATAAGGGCCCATGGCTTCCAAGTTCCAGCTTCATTCTATTGGAAAAACCAGAGCCCAAATATTTGATGATCTAATGGTATTATCTTTTTTAATGCCAAAATAATGAACCTTTTTCTGCGTTTCGTTTCGTTCCATTCCTATTTCGATGGTATTATTGGAATGTTTTGTTGTTGTGTTGTAACTTTGAACAATCTCTCTCTCTCTCTCTTGGAACGATCCAAAATTTCGATAACAACAACAGCATTGAAAAATTGATTTGATGCAACTTTTTTCTTTTTGTTTAATAATTTTTTTTTAATAATAATAAACAATCATCTCGTTTCTCATTATCAATGACGAATTGCTTTGTTTAACCCTTTTGAGATGAGACACAATGTGAGTGTTTTCATCGAGCTGTTCCACTAAATCAATGAGAAAAGTTTTGCTTTGGAAAAGTTCAAAACAATCTTTGAAAAAGTCATTTTCTTAAGAAAAACTAATCATCCTCACATTTCGAATTACAGTTCGAAACTTGTGTTTCGAATTTTCTACAGAGTAACAATCGCTTTCAAAAAAAAAAAATTAATTATTGAAACACATTGAATGGATGCAAAAATCATTTCGTAATTTTATTTTCCTAAAAAAAAAAAAAATCGAAAATCTTTGAAATGAGAAAAACCTCGAGATAGAGTAAATAGTTCCAATTTAGTATTTTCTTTGGTAAATCAAAATCCTTACATCTTATGTGTAGGGCTCATTCGTTCGATTCATTCGATTCGTTGATTCAATTATTCATATTTCAAAATTATGTTCTCATTGTTTTTCTTGTTCTTTTTTTTTCTCTTTGTTCGTATTCTCTGAGAAGAAGAAATTCTTTGGTTTCTCTGGTTGTTGGCATCGTGTTTTTTTTTTTTTTGGCTCGGTTCGTTATTGGATTTTTTTCTGTTCCAGAAAAAAATCTTAGGATCCTAGGATCTTAGGTTGGTTGGTTGGTTGGTTGGTTGGTTGGTTGGTTGGTTGGTTGGTTGGCTGTGTTGTGTTGTGTTGTATAGATTGTCTCTTTGTTGTCTAAGGCTGGCTTTTGTTGGAAGAACAAAGACCCAACACTATGCTCAGATATTCTTTTGTCGCCATGTTTGGGTTCAATCTAAATTCAATCATCATTAAATTTTCCCTTCACATACACTCTCAATATCATCTTCATAAAAACAAAACCAAAAATTTCGAGTTCTAGGCTGAGAGAGGAAAAAAAACTGGGCCTGTTGTGGAGCTGGTTTTGTTTTGGTGAACCAGATTCTTTTGCTTCTAGCTTGGTTGGTTGAGATGAAAAAATGATCGGTTCCGTGTTATGTTCAGGTTGACACAAGTCTTCACCAAATTTCTTCCTTAGAAAACAACCTAGAGCCCGAGGATACTCAGGAAATCTTCTCAGAAAAAAAAATTGAGCCTTAATGAAAACCAGCCCAAAGAGAGAACCTGAAAAAAATTGAATTTCATTCAAGGATTCTGAATTTTGAGATTTGTTTCATGAGATTTATTTTGAAAAAAAGGAAACAGTTTACAATTCGAATAAACTGACACATCACACATTGTAATTAATTGTTAATTATTATCAAATTAAATTATTATTAGTTTATGAAATAAATTATCGCACGCACACACAAACACTGCACATTATTTTCACGGTGGTTGATGGTTGATGATGAATTCTTTTTCCTAAATTTCAATGAATCAGGATGAGAGAATAAAAGAGTTCGAGAAGACAATACCAGACGGCAGAGAACAAGACAGAAGAATCCGTTCTTTTCTTTTTTTTTCAAGGATTCTAGGGCCCTGTTAATTTTATTCGATTGTGGTTTGCCACTGAATCGGAAATTTCCCATTTTGTTTGACTTTTATTATTTGTAAAAAATTAATTCCAATCAAATTGGTTTGAGAATCTCAATGAACTCCAACTGATTAGAATTTGAAAAAAAAATGGATTCTCAAAAATTTTGGATTCAATCAAAAGTTTTTTTCTCCTAGTTAAATTAAAGATCTATTCATTGAATCCATGTTCCAAAAAAAAAAATTAAATAAAATTTTTTTGTTCCAAAACAGAGCCACCATTGTTCAAGGTGAAACCGCAAGAGTATTATGTGGCATCGTTGGATGAAGAGGTGACCATGTCGTGCGAAGGAATGGGACAACCAAAACCCACCATCATCTGGAAACGGGTAAGCCGGTTATTCTTGAAACTTGTTCATTGGAACATTTGCTAGTGATTACTAGTTTTTAACAGAAAACAGATTCTATTTTACTGAATTTGTTTTTTTTTTTTTAAATTACCGAAAACTGGAATTCTCGACCGCGTTAGAATACCCGACCTTTGGAAGCCCAATAACAAATAAAATATTTATAAAACGTTCTCTGAACGAAACAGTCCGGTTATTAATATCATCGCTTTGGTGTGTCATTATTATGAAGCTTTTTGGTTTTAATTTATTTTACACTTGTTCTCTCTTGGGCTCTTAAATTCTTGAATTTCTGGTTTTCTTAGGTTTGGCTGGGTTCGAGACCCAAGACCAAAAACCAATTATCATTGGAAATGCTGATTTTGATTTAGAACTTTTTTTTTTTTTTTTAGTGGGTTTTAGCTCTCCGTTTAGGCCCTCTGGTTCGAGTTATAAATTTTTATTATTTTATTTTTTGAAAAAAATAATAGAAAACTTTAATTATTTGCGAATTAAATTATTTATTATTTTTTTATAATAAGAAATCGAATTTCTTTGTTTCTGGAACGTTTTGTAGTTTTTTTTTTTTTTGGATCATTTTGGTACCCACAGTGTGATAGATTTTTTTTAGGTTTTCTGTTTAATGCGCTTGCGCCATGAACTTTCCTCTTCTTTTTTTTTTGATTGAAAATTTAATTTAAAATTTTCTGTTTTTTCTGTTTTTCTAGGCTGGCAGTTTGAAATTACCAAAAGACAGGACTTTCATCCGTAATGGAAACATTACCGTCACCGGTTTACGTAAAGATGATTTCGGGAAATACGAGTGTATAGTGAAGAACGAGATTGCCACATTGATGGCCCAAACGGCACTTCGGATGAATGGTTCGTTCATTAGGGAAGAGTTTCCAGTTTTTTTCTTAGAGCCCTTTTGTGGGGACCAAGAGTGTTGATAGAAATTATTCATAAATTTTTTTTCCCGAAAAAAAATCTAGGTACAACGCCTTACGCTCCGACCAATGTCACTATCAACACAAGTGCCTACGCCGCCACCTTGATGTGGCATCCTAATTTTGATGGAGGCTTCCGTCAACACTTTACCATCAGGTAATTTTCCCGGGTCCCGGGTTTTTTTTTTTTTTTTTTTTTGTTTTGCTACGGGAATTTTTTTTACCCGAAACTTTTTCAAGAAAAAAAAAATGTTTCAATATTTAAACTAAATTTTTTTGTGGGTATATTTCAATATTTATCAAAAAATTATTTAAAGGCTTTAGTGCAAGAGACCGAGCTAGGCCATTGATCTGGGTCCACCGTGGTTATGTTAAAACCAACGTCAAATATTCCAAGCTAATAACATTAACAGATAGTTTCAAATTTGGAACTTGAACTTTTTTGGAAAGCCTAGAACCAAGATCCTTACACTTCTTATTAGGATGACCGAAGGGTCCTAAAACAAAAAAAAAACAACAACAAACAAGCTAAAACTATTAGAAAGTCTAGATAGATAGAACATAAGAAGAAGATGAAGCAGAATATAGAAAAAAAAATTAGATTACAAGACGATGCTTTTCATAATAAATCAAGCAGTTTTTTGGTTGTTGTCATTTGTTGGGACTCTTTGTCTCTCTGTCTCTCTCGGTCTCTCTTTTTGAACTGTCCTAGGACCCGAATTCCATTAAATTCGATGAGTGCCTGATGCTGCATTTTCTTTTATTCTCCTTGCATTATCATTCTGTTTGTGTGTGTGTGTGTGTGTGTGTGTCACAGTGTACCCGAATGGTCAGTGGACATTAATTTTCGGCTTTTCAGTTTTTGAATTGTTTTTTTTTTTTCTTCTTCTGGTGTTTATATTCATTCAACAATTTCTGGTGTTGGGTGAAGTGTGGATTCTCGCTCGTTTATAAATTTTCTTATTCTTCTAGTTTTCTCTCTCAGAGAATACATATGATTCTAGAAGAATCCAGAGAACGAGACAATCCACTTTGGAATAATTAATCCGGATTTTTTCAAAATTTTTGGAAGAAAATTTCGGGGGGGGGGAAACATTTTTCTAGGAAGTTTCCCGGTTTTTCTAGTCGGAGAGAAAAAAAAATTGTTTTTTCACAAATTTTCTTTTAATATTTTTTCTTTCGATGGATGGAAAGAGAAGAAAAACCGCCAACAATCTGATGATCGATGTTTATCGAAATTTTATTTCATTTTGATTTTTTTCCACATTTCGGGTTTTTTTCCTACATTTCGGGTTTTTTTTCCTACATTTCGGGTTTTTTTTCCTACATTTCGGGTTTTTTTTCCTACATTTCGGGTTTTTTTTCCTACATTTCGGGTTTTCACAGTTTTCGGGTAGTTTTATTTTTTTTGTGGCCATGTTGGCTTGTTTGTTTGTTTGCTTGATTTCAAATCAAAATTCAATAAATTTTGCTGGATAGATGGATAGATGGATGGATGGATTGATGTTTGCTTTTCTTGAAAAAACATTTAAATTTAATTTCAATATAAAACGAAATAAAGTTTCTCCTCCATCATCAGATTTCCACTCGATCCAAGAGAAGAAAAATTTTTTTTTTTTTTTTTATTTATTGGAACAGATTTTTCTGGAACTTTCTGGACCGGGAAAAGTGAGTGACTAGAAAGAGAGAGAGGAGAGAGAGAGAGAGAGAGAGGAAAGCCACATTAATAATATGAGTTTAGTATTTTTTTTTTCCATTTTATTGGTTCAACACATTGCCAACCAATTTCGACAACTATTACCAACCGATTTCTCGGGCCCTCTCTTTCTCTCTCTATTTGGGATTTTTGGATTTCTCGGGCCCTTCTTAATAGCTCTTTGGTTCTTTTTTTTTCATTTTTTTTGGTAGCTTTTTCAGCTGGCAACCAGAAAATCAAAGTAATTTTTCTTCTGCCTCCTCT